>NNCF01127082.1:140428-157819 GCA_002313205.1 Laupala kohalensis | reverse complement strand
TGCTTCCGGAGAGTAAATTAGTTTATTGTCCTCCACGTGGTCATACGCAGTTTGTACTGCTTTTTTGACAATAAATATATTATTATTATTATTATTATTATTATTATTATTGGCAGCTGGACCCGTGTAAACGGGCGTTAAAGTAATGTGTTCAGTCGTTTGAGTCTGAAGGTATTATTTTAGCAATTTATATGACCCTAAAGCCGAGTTTACACGGCTCGAGTAGTGGGGCGAGTCGAGCATGCTAGATAGTAAACGCTGTAGTCTCATCAGAGATACGAAATTCGTCTTTTATTGCGCGTGACTTCACACGGAGACACATCTTAAATTCGAGATTACCGATTACCATAGCTAAATCCATATGGAATAAAAATTAATTTCATTGATTGAATTAAGATTAGATAAGACCCATTTACTTTACTTAACAACATTTCACAAGACACAACTACATATGCAGCAGAATGTGTGATAACTTCAGATTCATTCTCCATAACCTCTAATCATTAACACGAATATTCGTCGCTCCCAGAGCGAACAAGTGTTCGGCAAATTGCTCATGTCTGGATCAGTGTGCTCGCCAATAGGCGAATACTCGGGAAATACCCAGAGCAAGTCGCTGTCGCTCCGGATTCGCTGTTCGGTTGCTCGGAGTTCGCCGAATAGCGAATGCGTGGAGTCGCCTTTAGATTAAGAAGTGGGTCGAACACCCACTTGATCTTCGGTTTCGTTACGTGATTATATTGATGTAGCACCAGAAACTGCAGAGTGTGATTTTCCATACGTCGTATGAGTAGAAGAACCGAGCGGTTGACTTTGAACTTTATTCATATGAATGTTGAATATAATTTTTGGTATTGACTGGAGTTTTGAACAATCAACTTCAGAGAAATCATTATCTTTTTCAAGACTTGGCGCATTTTCTGTCCATACAGATAAATTAGATAATTGTTTATTGTAGTTGGAATTTTTGGTGCAAATTTTAGCCCTAATGTCAACACATTGATTTTCTAGTTGTTGAAAGCATCGTTCGCTACATTATTTGTACTAGAATAAAACTAAGACTCTGAATTACTTTCATTACAACGTAAGTTCATCCGTTTCAATTTATCAATTTTCTTATCCAATTAATCTTTTTCAAACAGATTTACAGAAATCTAATTTTCCACATCTTTTGTAGGAAATTCAAGAGGACACGTCAGGTTTTAGATTTCTTCTACAATGATGTTTATTTTTGTGTATAACACTGACGATGAGGAAATCTCTCCGTAACATTTCTGTACTGTAAAAATTCAATTCTTATTGAAATTGTGGAAGATTATTGTACACTGCTGAAGCTTCGTGATATTCAATAAAATATTGTCTACATAAATTGTAGCCCGAAAAACTTGTACAGGTAGGGAAAATGCAGTTACGCACTAGGGAGCACCAACATGACTCTCCCCGCGTGTGGAACTCGTCGAATGATTCAACCCCACCCACTAAACACCCTCCTGATCTACAACACACCAAAACATATCTCACAACATACATCAAAACATGAAATGAAGGGGGGGGGGTCAAAAATGAGAGGAATGAGGAAAATGAAAGATCCCTAGCCTTAATAGCGTCGCACAAGCCTTGATCATGACACCCGGAGAGAATTGGAAGAGGTGCCAAAATTATGTACCAAAAAAAGGTTTATCGAAAGTAAACGTTGTTTAATTAGAATTAGTAAATATAATGAAATATAAATTTGTATTATTTATTTAATTTTAAATCAACATACGTCACTAAGAAATAATAGTAATATTTGTTTACTATTGTAATAAAAGTATGTAATATATGTTTAATATGGTTTGTAATTTATTTGTCATCTTAAGTTAACTTCCTTTTTTGTTGATGTATTTTTTGTGCATTTTCACGTTATACTTTTGTTGTAGCTTGATGGCGATATGCGTTGGGAAGTTCGAATAAAATTTTACTTTTTTCATTTGTGATCTAATGCTAAGAAATTAATTGCTCTGCTATTCTGCCTCCTTTTTTCCTCTTTTGCGTAATAATGTGCCGAATTAAACCCGCTACTTTTTTTCCATTTTTCCTGGTTCTTCATCATATGAGCGATAAGGTTGTCAGATTGCTGAATACAGCATATTTTAGCAGCGGCTTTCATGTGTGACATTTCATATGTGGGACATGCAAATATGGCATGTTCTGGGTCTTCCAGATCTGCTCCGCAGGTCTGACAGCTTGTGTTCATTCGTCTGTGCATACGATGCAAGTATGCCCCAAAACACACATGTCCGCTGATGGCTTGTGCGAGGTAATAGTCCAGCTGGTCATGCCGTCGCTTGCATTACTCCTCAATCTTAGGGATCAATGTAAGCGTCCATCGTCCCTTCGGATACGCGTCCCATTCGGCTTTCCATATTTGATTTAATTCTCTGCGGACTTCTTCTTTTGCCTCCTGTCGAAGAACTTTGTCTGTGTCTACTTGGTTTTGTTTCTCTCATATTATCACCCTTTTTTTACTTGCAACCAGATGGGTGGGATGCCAGACAGTACAAAATCTCCCGTCGATATCGTCCGATATCTACAAATGACTCTCATAGCCATTTTTCTTTGGACAGGAGCCATGTATCTTTTAATTATTCTTTTATGGACATGATGTCCCCATATTGGTGTTCCATGGAGTAACACGGAATGTACCACGCTGGTCAGCAGTAATCTTTCCGGTTTCGGATCGCCTATATTTAGCACTAGTTGTTCTCGAGCTGTGCCAACACCACTTGTTTTGGCAGACGCCTTCTTGATATGTTCCAGGAAATTTAATTTCCTGTCTATCCATATACCCAAGTAACGAAGGTTTTCCTGGAGTTTGATGGCATGTCTCTGAATTTCAAGACGGGGTAGGTTATACTTGTGTCTCTTAATGATTAATACCGCTTCCGTTTTGTGATTTGCGAGTTTGAGACCTCTTCTCTTAATCTACACGGCAATTGTTTCCAAGGCTTCCGTACATTTTCATTCCAATTCTTCCGTGGTTTTTGCAACTGCTATCATGGTTGCATCATCGGCGTAACCCACCATCTTTACCCTATCTGGAAGATGTAATTAAAGGCCATCATGCTGACTATTCCACAAAATGACTCTTTGGACCGACCCTTGCCCAATTCCAAATTATAACTATGGTTGGTGTTCCATTGTCTGTTTGTACCAGCAGGTATCTTTTCTCTAAGTAACTACTTTCAACCCGCAGTAAATACCACGTAATATGTCCTTCAAGTGAGCGATAGATGTCTTCCCAATTATCTGAATAAAACGCGTTTCTTACATCTAGAGTAATCACTACGCAAAATCCGCCAGGGCTAGGTGGCAATTTAGATGCCTTAGTCACATCCAATTGGACCGTGTGAACAGCATTCATAGTTGACTTTACTTTCCTGAAGCCCAACTGCTGGTCGGAAAGACGTCCATTTACATCAAAGCATGCTTCTATTCTTTTCAAGATCATTCTCTCATAAATATTTTCTGTACTATCAAGCATTCTCAGAGGTCTGGAAGCAGATGGGTCTTTTGGATCCTGCCCTTTCCCTTGTGCTATGAGCACTAACTTTTGTCTTTTCTATTGATCTGGAAAATTTCCTTCTCTTAAACAAGTGTTAAATAGATCAAGAAGCAGATCAGGTCTACACAACGCAGTAATATTCAGTACCTTATTCGGTTTGCCGTCAGGTCCAGGCGTTTTGCCACTTTTCAGTCTCTTTGCGGCCTCTTGAAGTCCATTCAGTTGGAATGGTGGTACCTCCTCCTCCCTGATGTCTGGGTACGTCATCCTGGGCTCTCGTTTTGGAAATAGCGAGGCTACTATATGCAGTAGGGACTCTTTATCGTTTGGTATTTCACCCATATTCTTACGCAACTCGCCCAGCACTTTCCTGCAAGGTGTACATTAAGGATCTCGATCAAATTGTTCGCAAACTTTCTTCGAGCATTCCCTTTTCCCTCGTTTGATTTCATTGCGAAGAGTTTTCCTTGCCAGTTTATTATTTTCTGAAGCTTGCATAGGTGTCTGTTGATTCCTTCTTTGTACTCCTTGTGCGACTCTTCCTAACCTGTTACATTTTGTCCTCAGCTTTGCGATCTCTGTTGTCCACTAGTACACCGCTCTGCGGTTTGGGCATTTCCCACTTCGACGTGGCATAGTTACATCACATGCTTTGCTTTATTTCCGCTGTAAAATATTCTAACATGCGTGAGCAGACCAAATTTCGCTCATCGCGGAGGTACCTGCAAATATGTCATGGCGAAGGAATGTATTCAGAACAATTAAGTACTTCTTAATTGTTACTTCTTAATTGTACTTCTTAAGTACAATTAAGTACAATTTAAACCTTCAAATTGCATCCGGGGCCTTAGACGTACGCGTGCCGAGACTAGACAATGGTTCTTCAACAGGACATCACATTCTCAACGGAACGTAAATATTAAAACAACTTTTCTTATTGGCCAATAATCAACGAAAATACATTTCTAAAACAGTTATAAAAAAGGGATCCTTGAGTACTAAGAACTATTTGTGTTTTTATATTAAGAATTGTTTGGGGATCATATAATGTATTTCAAAACATTCAATTGCAACGTAATCAGGTGCGATCAATTATTAAGGATTATTTTGGAAGGGTTTTTTGCAGAGTATCTAATTTCACAATTAATTTTTGTATTTTTATGTATTAGCTATTAAGGAATTTTTGGTGGGAATTAAAGGTTGGTTATAAGTGTTTTATTCAGGGTATTATATGTATGTATATGTTTAGATTAAAATAATGGTAGTCCATGTGGTCCTCCGGTGTGTATTGTGTTTTATTTCTGAATTAATATTGGAAAATAAGAAACCGGTCCACTTTCCATAGCGTCCAGAGAGTTGTGTAGCTCTATAACCATGGGCCTTCTCCTCCAAACCCTGTGACGCGTCCTTCCTCTATTTTGTAACAACACGTTCTCCTCCTTGATTCAATTCCAAAACAGTTTGCTTATCGTACCTAATGATATACTTCATTGTTAGTGTTAATTACAGACTAAGTTAATTGTATAAACAAATTTTTTTAGCGTTTCCAGAAATTTATCGGGTCACTCCATGTGAAAGAGACCAAAAGTGGATGTCTCAGAGTTAGAAAATTTTTGGACATGGGTAGAACTATTGTTTTATGTGTAAAATACAAAATTTTAGATTTTTCATATTGTCCATTTTTTAGTTATTAATTTTCAAAATTTGGAAATTCGTGCAATTTTTCCCACGTTTTAAAATCTTTAAATGTCTCTTTCTTGAAAAGTATTTGACGCAGAGTTGAGATTTATTCAGATTTTTATTAACTATAATATGTTGTGAAACTTAATTATGGTAAAACATAAAAATAATTTTTGAATTATTTCAGAAATATTCTTTTTAATATTCAAAATCAGAATTTTTATTTTTCTTAAAAAAATGTATTGAGTTGAAGTAATATTTTAAAACATGTATGAAAATTGAAGATAGGATGAGAATGAAATAATACTGAAATAAATAACCGTTTATAACAATATGCAATTGACTGATTTGAAATTGAGTCAAGCTGTTTTATCAAGTTTAATTTAATGTTACTACATACATGTTACCATAAGCTTGAAACTGTCATAGGAAATGTACAATTTCTTCGTAATAATTGTAGGATTTTTTCGTTAATTGTTTCCCCATTTCTATACACAATTATTTTTCAATATCAATAAAAGTTATCTAATTCTCTTATGTGAAGATTTTCGCCGATTGCTCATGGAATGACCCTATCTGAGGAGAAGTTCGAACCTTTGCAGTATATAAATATCTACATGAAAGTACATTGGATGAGGAAGTACATTGGACATTCATCTCATTAAAGATCCAAAATGGTAATCACTATGGCTATGCTTGCAGCTAAATTAGTATCCGGAGTAAGCTCCTCCATCGGATCTCCGGAAGGGGCAGTTACATGCACAGAAATATAAAAATTGATATATAAAGATAGAGTCAAAATCCGAACATGGAACATGAAAACGATGTGTCAAGGAGGAAAGATACACAATACATAAAGGAGATGACAAAAATGAAAATACATATATAAGGAGTAAACGAAATGCGATGGTCAGGATATGGAAACATCAACGATCACCGAGTTTACTACTAGGGCACAGATAATGGTATGCGTGAACATGGAGTAGGAATTATAATGAACAAGAGAATTGCAAAGTGTGTTGACAACGTTATTCCAGTCTCAGCACGTGTTATGTTAGTTCAAATCAAAGCGAGGCCAGTTGATTTGAACATTATTCAAGTCTATACTCCTACAGCAGACAAACCGGATGCAGAAGTCGAAAATTTCTACAACAGTATAAATCAGATTCTGAACAAACTAAAAAGAGAAGATCTCAATGTAGTCATGGGCGATTTTAATGCAAAACGTGGAGCAGACAGAACATCACACGCCGTCGGACCCTTTGGTTTAGGATATATAAATGACTGAGGACATGACTTGGAAGTATTTGCAGAAACAAATCAACTAGTGGAGATGAATACATGGTTTAAATTACCACCACGTAGGTTATATTCATGGAAATCGCCCATGGACAAACCAGGACACATTGTGAGGAATCAGATATATTTCATGCTAGTGAACAAGAGATACAGAAATGGTTGTACAGCTGTCAAAACATATCCGGGAGCAGACATACAATCAGACCATGTCCCACTTGTCGGAAAAATTCAAAATCAGAATGAAGTACGTTTCCGCCAAAACAGCACGAAAATATGATCTGAGAAAGTTGAAGGATGCTACCATACAGCAGGCAGTCAAGACAGAATTAAACAATAAATTGAGAGACAATGTTGACGATACAAATGAAAAACTCGCACAACTACAAGAAGTGCTAAAGGAAGTTGAAGAAGAATACTTAAAGCCAGGCCTTAGAAAGAAGAAAACTTGGATGACAAGTGAGATCCTGGACTTAATGGAAGAAAGGAGAAAGAGAAAAGGTAATATGGTGGAATACAGAGCGATACCGAATACAATCAGAAAGATCAGAGAAGCCAAAGAGAACGGAAAAGCTGAATTATGTACAGAAATAGAATTTTATCACAGTAGATATGGTAATTTCAATGTGCACCGGAATGTCAAGGAGGCAACAGGAACATACCGTAAATCAAACAATGGGAAGCTAGTAGATGACAGTGGTAATCTTATAATCAACAAGGAAGAAAAAAGAGAGAATGGGACAAATATCTGGAACAGTTATTTCAAGATGATATGAGGAATCAAGAAGAATCTGATATATCAGACTCAACGGGACCAGATATCTTAGTAAGCGAAGTGGAAGCGGCCATACACCAAATGAAGGAAGGGAGAGCAGCTTGACCAGATGGCATACAAGCAGGATTCCTCAGACTGCTCAATGAAGAAAAAGTAAAAATGATTACAGAAATATTGAACTACTTTTACTCAACCGGTAAAATACCTTCAAAATGGTTAAAATCAGAGTGTATTGCTTTACCTAAGAAACTGAATGCCAAAGTATGTGGGGATTACCGTACCATAAGTTTAATGAGCCATCTGCTAAAACTGTTTCTTACAGTGATACACAAGCGGATATATAGAATTTGTGAAGACCAGATAGAGCCCAACCAATTTGGGTTTTTAAAGGCAGTTGGCACAAGAGAAGCAATATTTAGTGTACAGGTACTGTTCCAAAGATGCAGGGACATCAACTGTAATGTAATTGCATGCCTAATTGATTATCAAAACGCTTTTTATCGCGTAAAACATGATCATGTGATAGAAGTACTAAAGGATATAGGAACTGATGGAAAGAAATCTAATTGTCAATTTATACTGGAACCAATCTGCAGTCATGAGAATAGATGAAGACCAATCCGAGCAAGTGAGAATAAGCCGAGGGCAGGGCAGGGTTGTATAATATCACCGATACTATTTAACCTATCTTCCGAACACATATTCAAAGAATCATTACTTGACGTGGACGAAGGAATCTCATTGAATGGTATCAAACTCAACAATTTGCGTTACGCGAATGACACTATTGTGTTTGCGGATACAATGGAAGGGCTGCAGAAGTTGATGAACAAAATCTCTAATACAAGCAAGAAATACGGCCTGGATATCAACACAAATCAAAAGAATTATGCTAATCAGCAAGAAGAACATACGAGGGGTGGGTGAATTTGTACATTGATGGCAATATAATAGTGCGAGTTTCACAGTATCCGTACCTGGGTACCATCATTAACGAAGCGTGGGACAGTTCGCAAGAGATCAAGTGTCGCATAAGAAAGGCGAGGAGTATTTTCAATTCAATGAGCTCAGTCTTCAAAAGCCACGACCATGGACACCAAAATGCGGCTACTCAGATGCTGTGTGTTCTTAATCCTCTTGTATGGCGTAGAAACATGGACCCTTACAAAGGCAATCACTGTTAGACTTGAAGTCTTTGAACTATGGCTATACAGAAGAATATTGAGATTATCATGGATTCGTAAAGTTACAAATCTAGAGGTTCTACGCCGGGTTAATAAAAGACCAGAGCTGATCAACACCATCAAGTACCGTAAACTGCAATATTTTGGTCACATTATGAGGAATCAAAAAATATATGAGCTGCTTCAACGTATTGTGCAAGGGAAAATAGAAGGAAAAAGATCTCCCGGTAGAAAGAGAATTTCCTGGCTCGACAATTTTAGAACCTGGTTCAACAAAAGCTCTGAAGAATTGTTCCGAATTACAAAGAATAAAGCCAGAATAGCCATGTTGATCGCCAGCGTTCGAGACGGACAGGCACGCTAAGAAGAAGTGGATATTGAGTGGAAGGCTCCATGTTTCTGGGAAGTAGGGTGAGCAGATGTGTTGTGTATGACAGTGTCAGTGCGCGTCGGTTTCTGAAAAATTTTAAAAATATGTCTGTTGTCGGCAATTTTTATATTAATATCTAAAACGTTCAGGGATTTTTCTTTTTCAATTTCCACAGTGAAGTTGATGGTGGAGTGTAAGGAATTTAGGAAATCTTTAAAACGTTAGGCTGTCGAAGTGTACCACTTCATAGTATGATGATGTCATTAAGATATATGTACCAATAAATTATGTTAGTTAATAGAGGATGATTTGAGTTAAAAATGTTATTTTCTAGATTGTCCATTAAAATTCCTGCAAAGAGGAGAGAGAGGGGGAATCCCATGGGTAAACTGAAGTATTGTTTGTACAAGGTGTGGTTGAAGGAAAAATAATTTATATCTAAACAAAAGAACAAAATATTAAAAAGATCTGAACGGATACCTGGAGGTCAAGAGGATTTGTCAATTAAATCGTTTAAAATAATTTTGACCTCATTTGTGGGAACACTTGGAAATAAATTTGTGACATCAAAAGAAATAAGTTTGGCGTTGGTGCGGTCGTAAATGCTTTCAATGTGATTCGTGAGTGCATGTTTGTTTTTGATAGTGTGTTTGAGTGTGAAATAGATGTGTTTGTGGAAGGAGGTCTTGAGATGTCTGGCTAGTCTATGAATGATGGAATTGTTGTATGAGACAATAGTGCAGACCGGAACATTTGGTTTGTGAAGTTTGGGAAGACCATACAAGCGTGGTGTGAATTAGATGGAATTAATCATTTAGGTTGAAGGATAAGTATGAGGGATAAGCTATGCTGGTGAAAGTACTGAATAAATATTTTACTAGCAGACAACACTACATCTTTCATTTATTCTTACAAATGAATACTGGATCGACTCAGCGATATCCAAGTATTATATTTATCTTGTTTTAGATTAAAGGTTTAGTTTCAATCGTAATATTTGGTCATTGTATTCTTAGTTCTAGTTTTAATAAATCATTTTTCATGTGATCCTCCGAAACTTAGTTGCATAGAATTAATATAGCACCATAGTTCACTCCGGTTACCAGGGGTACCCGGAGTGTACTACAAAGTGTTTGTGTATAGTGGTAGAGATAATAAAATCATTAATTATGTTAAACCTGTTAAACAATGTAAATAATATAGATATTTCTGAATAATTTATAATGGAATATATCAAATATTTATCGAGATGAGAGCGCATACCCGTTCCTATTAATAATAATAAATTTAGTGTCAAAAAAGCAGTTACAAACTGTGTATAACCATGTGAAGGTCAAAAAATTAATTTACTGTCTCGAAGCTTTTTTGTGGGGCTTTATGGCTCGTCGACATCGAGGTCATTAGAGCCCTAAAATTCTGTACAGGTAGGGAAAATGCAGTTACGCACTAAGGAGAGCCAACATGACTCTCTCTGCGTGTGGGGCTCGCCGAATGACTCAACCATACCCACTAAAAACCTACATGAATTACAATATATCAAAACATACATCAAAACATTGAGGTCAAAAAATGAGGGGGGGGGCAAAAAATTAGGAAAATGAAGGATACCCTAGCCCTAATAACGTCGGGATCGAAAAGAAGAAGGTGACCAAGGAAGGTCAGGAAAGAGAAAGGAAGGAGCCAGCACAAGTATATGTCAGAAAACATCCCTTCTGGTGAAAAAGTGAAAAATATTTATGTGTGGAATTAATATAACGTGGGACGAAAATTTAACAAACATTTTGTTATTTTAACAAGCCTGTTGAAAATTTGCTTTTAACGAAATGATGATTCTCATGATTTCCGTAGTGTTAGTTTCAGAAGTAAATATAGAATGGATCACGTGGGTGGATGTATTTGAGGGACATTGATTTTGAGATATTGAACTCTTTATTTTACCTTCTTCTGAAAAGTAAGAATTCAACAATTGCGATGTCCCATGGAGTTGATACGTACACTGAAATTAGACGAAAAACAGGTCCGTAGGAGAAAATAATCGTAAAATTTTGAAATTTGGTTATCAGGTGTAGAATAGTATTGTTTACAATTATTAACTCTCCCCCAATTTTTTGGAGTCACGCACCCCTAGAAGCCACCCCTAATGTGTACCTTCGCGGTTTTGGCCGTTTCGACGCAAAACGGTCAAGTTTTTGAGAAAGTTATCTATCTATATATATATTTTGTGAGATTTGAATAATTTAGTGATTAAAATGAAGAAACCATCCTCGTTCGGGCTTTTTAAATTCGGAGAACGAGCGATGGAGCGGAAGAGGAAAGTCTTCCTACTCTCTAAAAATTTAAAAGTCCACCGTTGAGAAATGCGACAAAGGAAACATTCACATCTGGCGAGGCGCAGTGACCCGCGATGAGCTCTTTGTTGAAGAAAAAATTTATGAGTGTTTAGAAATTGCAAGTAAGCGAGGGAGTGAGTAAAGGACCCGTCCCGGCCATATAACCGAGGACACACAGGGGGGAAGGAGCAAGTGGTGACTTGTAAGGAAGAAACGTTGCAAAAGAGCGGTTAGAAATAGTTCAAAATTACTCAAAATTCCCAGTCAGAATTTAGGCACAGGAGGGGGAACAGTTGTGGCATTGGAAGTTTCTCGTCCCGTGAAGTTCAAAATTGAAAGATCTGGGAAGTGGAAAAAGAGGTGTAGGAAGGGATGAAGTCCATTTAAGGAATGGCAAATGAAAATTCAGAATCAGACTAAATCAGAGACACGAGATTTTTTCGCGCGAAGTGAAGACTTGTAGATTTTTGTGAGCAGAGCCACGACTCAGTCTTATTTTCGAAGTTATCTGACTAGCTCATGATGTCCGATGAGATTTCCGAGTTCGCTATTTTCCGGAACTAATTCATCAGTCTTTGGCTAGCATTTTCGGCAGCGAATTCTAAATCTGAGACGCGATAAAATTCGTACAAAAAATATGTCCACTCGGTGGGCTCTTCCGAGAAACCAAGGACCGCCATTGAAATTGAACCATGATGGTTTGGGTCCACGCCGCTCCTGAGGGCATCCAGGCAGCATAGCTTGTGGGATGAAGACACCACCAGTCGAACCGGTCCTAGTGACGTCATCAACCGGAAGTCATTCTAAGATCGGGTCCAGGCCGGCTCCCCGTGCGATTGACGCACCCTCCACTCAACACTGCACTGTTTGATTGGTCATCAGGTAGAGGTATTTCACGATTGTTGGTGGCATCCAACACATATCGTCATGCGCTATTGCGAGAAGACGAGTGCGAGTCTTATTGTTCAGAGGGGCTCAGAACTTTGGACTTAATGATTAATGAAGGCCCAATTAGCAAGAAAGAACTCCAGTTAATTATATCTTTTAAATACAATATCAATGTAATTGCATTTCTAGAAGCAAGAGTTATTGTAAATTCAGTGTTTGTTTTATTTATCAAAGGAGAAATTATTTTAATGTTTATTCAAGATGTTCAATTTGTTTAAAATGTATGTTTGTTGTTGAGAAGTCGAATTCGGCGGAAATACTAGTGTATTTCAAGTTAACATTGGCTAGAAGTTACGTGTGTTTCTTTTGGGGGATAGCATGAAGGTTTTCTTTTATTGTAAATTATTCATGTTAATTAAATTTAATGGATTTAATTTGTCAAAGAGCGTTTTCTTGTAGAGGGACCCCAGTATGGTCTTTCCCTTCCTTAAAAAAATGCGAGCCCTAGAAATTTGTGGAACCCTGAGATCGAGCTAGCCGAGGCGCCTAAAAGATCGAGGTTATAAGTTCTAGAACATTTTATTATATTTTAACGCAGGGTATAAGCTCTCCAATCAGGGAGTAGTTTTCAGAATCACAATTTCATTTTTTAAATAAAGAAATTAAGTTTTTTTTCATATTAGGACCTCAAAGGACCTACTGTATCAATATGTAATGATATACATGATGAAACAGCTGCCTCAATACGATTTTCGATCGGAAAACCCGGGTTTCAGTGCAAATAGAATGTGGCCGGGTATCCCGTACATACTTTGTCAAATATTCCCTCTGCGCGCATTGTTAGCGTTGTATCTATGCTTGAAATTCTGCGTGCTTGTTGTCGTGATTCGGCGCTTCAAAATGTAAGTTATTTTTTTAAACTGATGCATGGAAAGTTCTATCTGAGAAAACACTTAAAAAGACTGTATTATCCTATTTTCGGGCAATGTTGCGAAAACATAATACCAAATTATTTTACCAATTTTTATGCTGTTTTTGTGTACATTTATTGTATCTTAATCTGATTGCTACCGTATTTTAATAATTACCTGACTATTTTTTTCTTATATATTATTGGTTGAAAGAAGAAGAAAAGACTGATGTATAGTTATTCTATTCGTAACTTTTCGAAGCGATGAGTATATTTCCTAGAATAACAATTTAAGATTTTTTGAGCTGATTAGTTTATTCAAAATACTGATTCATTATAAGCTATAAATGTACAAATTAATTAACACATACTTCATATGAATTTTATATTTTATGTATACTGTTCTTGAAGGTTTTTAGACCCATTATATGTAAAAATTAGTAAAACACACAACAAAAACAAATATTGACGTCAAAACTACGGAAAAACTTACTTTGGAAAACTCACATTTTTCAATCCTTTGTATCTCAGAAACTATAAATCTGACAAAACAATTATTTGTACAAAAATGTTGGAAATAAAATGATATATCGTTATTATAATAAACATTTCGGTCATAACTGGTACCGGAAGCGAAATAATTTCGAAAAGGTCCAATCCGCCGCCATTTTTAAACATGGTGACGCGAGTGGCAAAGAAAACAGCATTATCAATACTACGTCAACTCCAGAAGTATGCCTAGAATGAACTCTCCGTGACCTTTTGCAAGGTTGGACCTACCTGGTTCCTGGACTAGCAATAATATCACAGCAAGACAATGGAAGCTAATTTGGAATTTTGCTCTTCAGGTCCTCACGCAACGATTTTTACGTCCACAATTTTGTTTTCTTTCTTAAGTAGTTTTCTTTCTCAAACACGAAGAAAACCCGTTTTCAAAAATCGGAGGGAGCGACGATTATCGTTCTTTTCTAATGAAAATTTATATTGCGGAGTTAATTAAGACCCAGTTCCACCAAATGGAGAATAATCACGATTTTCTTAAACGTGATTAGATAAATTTAATCAGGATTACATTCTATACTCTTCACCATGGAAAACTAATCGTCGATTATGTTAATTGATGTTTTGAAGATTTCTCTAGGTTGGTAGTAGTTTTGCAATTCATTGTGTGTAACTTGACGACAAATGACGGGCGAAAAACGCATCTTATTGCTCACCAGCGCCATCAACGGGCACCAGAGGCAGCAGCAGTCCTGCCTCGTGCCACTGTACTATAACAATATTTATTACTTTCTTCTATTTTTACACAAGACGTCTTACTAATATCATAACATTTCATAAATTCAATTCGTAATCATTACCCTTCCAAAATAATTTGCACATCATATAATCAAGTAATCAGATACCAAATTAATTGATTATTTTTGATTAACAGAAAACATCTTATCGATACTATAGCATTTCATAAATCCCATTCACTCACTACCCCAAAGTAATTTGAATATAGTTAATCATATATAGATATCAATTGATTTTCTTTTTTGTTTCACACAAATCAAGTTTCTTTGAAAACCACAATGTACATTGGTAGAAAAAAATTGACGCATGAGCTAGGCAAAGTAACTTTTCAGATACATACTGATTCTCCTACATATTTTCCAAGGTAATGCGGGTCTGGCGTGAGCTCGAGTCCATTACGTGCGAATTTCTAATCATTCATCACTTTTAATAGTTCCAGAATAGTTCCATCTCACTCACAAATTTAACACATGTTACAACATCCGTGAGGTCATTTCATATTTAAATTAAAAACAATGTACAAAATGTCATAAATTTGTTGCAGATTAATTAACCAAGACATCTCAATAATTATTAATGCAATTAAGTATATTAAGTCTGAAAGTGTTCGTGCATGATATTATATAATAACACAATGCATCTTAATTGAAAATTGGTACAGTACATAACCTATAAATTGATCCACGAGCAAACAAGCAAAATGAGTGCCATATTGCTTCCAGTACTGAAGAAAATAACGATAAGCAGGCAAACGAAGATACCACAAGCATTTAAGCGTAAATCACTATTTTATTGTAAATCGTGATTAAAGTAGTTGGTGGTACGCGCATTTTGATAATCACAAGTAACTGAACAGAAAATCTGTTAAAGATATTAAACAAACTTGGTGAAACTGGACCTAAAACCGAACTCAAAGCAACTACACGACGAATGAGCACACAATAGTGCCTACCCACCAACAAAGAGTGGTTGTCCGGTGCATTCTGGATTAAGATGTATTACGATAATCTTTCAAGAAAAACATAAGTACTTTTGAACCATCTCTTCTAAAAATGATTCTACGTCTGGAAATCCCTGGTTTAAATTATCTTCCCATTTTAAAATGGTACATTGTCCAAATGATTATTTTAAAAATATTTTATTTGCTTCTTATAGACCAGGTACAACTAAAATATAGTCGTAAGTAGAGTTATTGTGAACGGATGTTCAAGTCGGTCTGTTTTGACCCTTTCTCGATTTTTGTTGTTAAATATTCATGCCTCCAGTAAGTATAATAATATATTAAAGCTAATAAATTGTCTTAATTATACGATGATCTAGAGTATGTCACAGGCCTGTTTCTTAAAGCCAAATGCCATCAAAGAGCCTTAAAATTGAGAACAAGAGAAAAAAAACATTTACTAGAGCATCACATTACCATTCCGATAATTCTAATACCAACAGACATAGATCACGTACAGTCCCTGAAATATGTTCATGCACACAAACACCATTATGTAATCACAAAAAATAGACTTAATGTGTTTCAATTCTATTTTCTCCTCACCATATTTGGCGAGAAGTTAAAGGAGGATAGTGGAGAAATTTCTCTGTTAAAAATCACTATACCTAACGTAAAAATTAAACTACAAAGACAAAACATACATCAAAATGCGCCTAGTTTAAAGAGCTAAAAATTAATAGCGAGAATTAAATCGATGTTATTGGTGCATTTAACCTAAAACGCCAACAACCCACAAAAAAGCGTGAAAAATTCGAGAAAATGTACTTTTTTAATGTGGCGCACCAAAGTAAAAATTATGAAAAAATCCATGAACGTAGAGTTTTATACGTCTAAACATGTGGCAAAATAAAATTTGGTGCACATATAAATATTGTGCTTGAAAAGTTTTTTTTGTTGTAAAAGCCATTACTTTTATATGTGACACTGAATGACCTTGAAGCAATTTCCCAGACGTGCCTTCTAATCACCCACCTTCACGCAAAAATTCAGATTTTTTGCTTGATCCAGGGGTCAGAAAAAAATAAAATAAAAAACATGTTTTTGCCCCTTACGGGGGGAGGAGGAGGAGGGGGTAATGAATCTATTGACAGTGGAAATACACATTTTTAGGTGCATGTAACACGTTAAGCTGGGTTATTTGAAAATCAAAGACTTATGACATTTTGCCAATTTTAACCTTTGAGAAGATGGTGTGTGGAATAAAAGTTACTCAGAAATGTTTTAGATACGGTATAAGTGCTCAAACATGTCTTCTAAAGATACTGACAATAAGGTAAAAGCTCCTCATAACAGTTGCGTTTCATTTGTTGCTCCATTTATATCCAGAAAAACTTCAGTCTCTACAAAACGTGATACATTGAATGCAAAAAGCAGATCTTCAGACTCCTCTGATTCTTCCTTTTCATGAATCTCTGTTTTGTGAAGAGACATAAATTGCAGCTGGAGATGACAAAAAATATTAATTAATCTGAATACACAAGGCATTCCACAAGGGTCGGTATTATATCTCTTCTTTCTCTTGATTTATTTACATGAACTACTCCAAAAAGAACATTTGAACAAGTAGGTGATTTACAAATTCGTGTGAGGAAAATTGAATGAGGTTTCCACTTTCAATCACCAAACAAATTGTAATTCGATACTTCTACACTAATGATAAGTGCGAATAGGATTTAACTTGAACCATAAAATTCTTAAATGATAATTGAGGCGTGTAAATGGAAAAAAGTTTTAAGTGTCAAAAACATGGTTTTACAGGAGACACATTAAATTGATTAAACACATCTAAATTCATAATTGATTGTGAAAAATTATGGAAAAAATATCATAGATCACTTGTTTTATTTATGGTGGTAATTCTTCTTTTTTGTTCTATAAATGGTAAAATTCTTCTTTTTTGTTTTAGTTTTTTTGTTTAATACAAGGAGATCTGTTGAATAATTGTGGAGATATATATATGTATTTCGTTCCGGCCCAGGACCACGAGGGCCCAACTAAGGACCACGAGAATGCGCGCCAGTAAGTCTCATTTCTGTATGAGTTTATTCACTAGACACACATTGTTGCCATAGTGGAAACAGCATCCAGATAGAATCCAGATATATTGCTGTT
>NNCF01127082.1:125551-140415 GCA_002313205.1 Laupala kohalensis | reverse complement strand
ATATATATATGTATGCGAAGGGTTAGTTCGAAGAGCGAGTCTCATGGCCCAAACCTTGCTAAAAAAAGGAACTGCTACTATTATTGTCGTTACTATTTTAAAATTTGAATTAATACAATATATTAACTATCAAAACTGATTCTTTCGTAGTTTTCTGAACTGACTTCATACAATTCACCGAATGTACTCCAAGGAACACAATGTTAATATACTAGGTATCATAACCACAAAAGTAAAATTATTTAAAATGTAAATGAATATAACATATTTAAATATAAAGTTAACAATTATTTATTGAAAAATTACAATTTAACAATTCTTTTAACCTTTTTTTTGTTTCAATCATGGTTTCTACCTATTTATAACACGATAGTGATTTGATGTATTATTAATGGAATACCTACAATGAACATAGTAATGCCTGCTAACTTACTAAAAAGAAAATAATGTTCTTGTTCGTAATATTAATATATTAAATACTATGAAGGTTTGTTTTATGCGTTTAGAAATGTGGATGGAATTAAAATACCAAAGTTAATCAAAATTTCAATTATAAACTCTGCTAAACACACTATTACTTGTAATATAAACTGCGAGTAATAACACAAATTGCAAAAGCATGTTTCAAAGGACACACTGAGGAAATATCTTGACAACATGAAAAAATTTCATGTGCCATCAAGAACGTATTTTTTAATTATCTCACCCAGGTCACGATCATTAAGAATGTTCAGTAACGCAACGGACACCGGTTTTAGAATCTGGTCTGACAATGAAGTGTTACCAATGAACTTTTTCCTTCCAACTTTTCAAACGGTTTAGGATTAAGACATAATTCTTTGATAAGATAATAAGATTGAAATATTTAATATTTAATTATCAATATTTTAATAATTAAAATATTAATAATATTAAAATATTTAATAAGATAAAAGAATAAATAATAAGATTGAAATGTAACAATGATAAAAATTTTAAAATGGTATGTATTCTTTAAAACCAAGTTAGTTTAAACCAGCCAACGCAGCCACTGCTCGAAAATTAGGCACCGCCACGACTGTAACTAGTAAGATGGATACAACTCAAGAAGTGTTTTAAGTACGAATTCCATCTAATTCCATGTTGAATGAGATAAGGCGAAATCCACTGATGTCCATATTTTATTATCGAATCGTACAGACAACCACTCCAAGAAAGCGCTGGCTTTTGAATGTTATGATTTCCTATACGAGCGATAAGATAACACGAGATGCATGACACAATATGGTCATCGCGGTGCGTCACACGGAATGCAAACCAGTTGTTCGCCAAAGAACCAACAGCAGCGGAATGGGAGTTGCTTCTTTGTTCCCAACATCAGAGGCGTTGCGAGGGCGAGGCTATTTATTACTCACCTGAGAAAAATAATTCTATTTTCACCTAAAATCATTAAACGTCATTACTTCAAAAACTGAAATGATATTGCATTAATCTATTTTACGATTATGACCTCATACGTAAGACCTATACTGTTAACCGATAAAGAAAAAGGGTACAATAATGACTGACCATCTATTTGGGTTTGGTGCAGGTGGTGGTGAGAGGGATACTTACTTAAACCTCGCTTGACGGCTCTGCTCAATGAACAGATCTGGGCGAACTGTGTGCGGTTTTCAGCAGGTTTTTTCCTCACTTACGCCACACACTTCAATCCAACATCACTCCTTTCCAATCCCCTCAGGTAGTGAAGTGGAGGAACGCATAGCCTGGATCCTCTCTAAACTAGGCAATTGGCTCCAACAACTCCAACGATCCACGGTTTGAATCCTGCCGTTGAATGTATATTTCTTGAATTAATTTTTTTCTGAATTATATTTCTTTTTCAACTTACAATACATGGAAACAGTGTTCAACATTTTTTCAACCAATTTAATAATAAGTGTCAATTTTGCTTAACTTATTGTCATCTAAGCAAAATTTAACCACACAGATTTAAAGACATTAAAAAATAAATTGAAAAAAAAAAGTAATTTGGTCACTTTGAAATAACGAAATAAAATTCATCAACGCTATCCAGGGGAAAATGCCAATTGCCAACTTGAATAAAATGACCCTTCAAACTATTAAAGTAATCTGGAAATGAGAAATATGGAAAGCAAAGAAAATTGCTTGCGAATTCGATTGAAAATTTTAGTGAAATTGTTGGTAATATAACGCAAATAAATAGCGAATATCATAGCAGCGAGTTCCCGTAAATTTTCACTTATTCCTACGTCAGTAATGAAGCAGGTGAAGTGAAAAATTCACGGATTTGCTGATTGACAGAATTCGAAAAACACATTTACGATACCAGAGGCCATTACGGCATGTTCCTCGTCGAATTTGCATTCCAATATTAAATTTTCACATAATATTTCTATTCACGTAAAATACGCTTAATCAGTGACTCAAAGTTGTTTCTTCTCTCCACACCACTTTGAACCATTTTTGAAGATAGTGCATGTTTGTAGCTAAGTTACTTCGCACATAAATTATATTACGTTAGACACTTTCTTAGAAGTCAATGCGTTTACCTTTTCCATTAACGAGCAATTCCACGTCTAGCGGAGATGGATTTTGGGAATAGCAAATTGAGCATAGGGGTTTTCTCTGACATAATGCTGATTATTTATGAGTATCTTTTGTCCCATTTTTATTTTATATGTATAATTTTATAATTTACAGAAAAATTAGACATATTACGAAGCTAATATACGGTAAGCGGAATTAAATAGGAAATCAGTTCCCGCAGGTGAAGAGTTTAATTGAAAACAAATCAATAAGGGGATGTAGAGCATGGATTCTCAAATTACGAGAAACGAAGGAACCGATATAGAGGGGGCTTCTAAAGTGAAGTGATTATGAAAAGGAAAATATTATAAGTACAAGAAAGATGAAGGGGGGGGGGGTGGAATACGCAATGAGGCACAACTAATTGATCGTTATTAGCGTAATGTACTCAAGTAGTGCATTTTCAAATATTCTGTTTACGTGGCATGGAACCAGGGAACATTTGGCATATTTTTCTTCCTCAATGTCCTCTTACTTTATAGTGCAATATATTGAATGATATTTTCAAACATCGTAGGGTAAGTAATGAAATTGTATTGTTATCAAGAGACCCGGTCGGGTCTCGCCGCTAATTTCACTCTCCGTACCAACGTGATGACCGGGTATATATAGAGCTAGTATTTCACACTCCATAGCAACGCGACGGCTGGGTATCTATACAGCAAGTAACTCGGTTCTGAAGCTTAAAATTGACTTTTTTTCGACAGATACGCAATGATTTGCATTCAAACGCTCGGGAAATACTAAGTCTTAATCGACACATCCGATCATATTCGTTCCACCTAATTTTTCATTGCTATTCTATGATTATTCGACTTTTCATCCTGCTGAAACGCGTTAACGTTTCTTTAATTTTGTTCAAGATTCTGAAAGTTGGGTTGCCGTTTCCGGTAATGAGATGGCTCTTGTTTCCTCTATATGTCAAGAGATCGCGAAGTTGGTGCATGTTAAAAAAAATTTTTTTTATGTTCTTTCGTGTATGCACGAAAAATAATGGTACGGATGTCTCAGGCAAATTGCTAAAGGTAAATGGTATTTGAGTGTGCGTGTCGCAAAGGTACGTGTAACACAATTTGTTGCAGTGGTTTACTCATTTGATGTGGTTCGGTTTTCGTGAGATGGGTTCTGTTACAGATTAGAGACCTTAATTAAGAGAGAACCGTCAGGTGTGCTCACAACTTTAGAGCACGTAATTTCTCATAAAAGCTATATTTCCTACGCACAAATTCTCATCGCCTTTTTGGCACCAGTGGTCCATTGATACTCATTTCTTATTAATGATGTAGGACAAAAGGGAGGGAGTCACGACACAATTATGTAATCGACTATAGCTGATTGAAACCACTACGAGAAACTGCGCGTAGTATTTTCCAGAAATATGAGAAATTCCGCAGTATATTTCTACCGCTGACGTTTCTCTCTTGATTAAAGTCTCTACTACATATGAGAGAACTGTAGGGACGAGGCTGGCCGAAAAATTATTAATATCCAGGGTCGACCGTAATAATGACTGTTACTAAAAGTAGAGCTACCAAGTGAGAGTAGTGAAATGGAGTGCGCATATAGGAACATTTTTTAGCGAGTTAACAATTATTAAAAAATAAAAGAATTGAATATGCCGCGCCACCGTGTTTTCTTTTGGACCACATGTGCCGCGAGTTGTGATTCTTTTGTCGAGCTCAAACGTGACGAAGCGTGGTGAGTACAGACAAGCGTGTAAGGAAAATGAGTGCTTAGCAACGTGATTGGAGGTGTCGAGAAGAGCTCTCGTACTTACGACCCTAAGAAAGGTACTATTGCGTGCGCAGTGCATAGTATAAACTACAATACCACAAGACTACTGTGTGAAAAATATGAATCTTTTGGCCCCATATGGACGGAAATGTCAGCGAGTTAAGTTCACGTAAATACGATTTGCGTGATGACGTATTTAGTAAGTAGGAACTATAAATGTAAACGCCAGTGTGAGGTAAGCCAGTCATAAATTAAGACAAAAGAGTGTTTCTGAAGAATTTTGGATATATTTTTACGGTTGCGACTTCATTCTAGACCTTAAAATTACGTAAAATATGTGTTGTTTACATCCTTACTGGACGCGGTCATATGTAATGGTAAATAAACAAAGATATCGGACAAAGATATCGGAATAATTTCAGGTTATTGTCCTAGGGAAACCTATGGGCCATTTGGAAATAGACAAAATCCATAGGGGATAACTGAAACTTTGAAAAATTAACTACTTGAAATGGAAAACGGACTTTAATTTTTTGCATAAAGTGAAAATGTTAAGAGTAGTAAAAGAAGATTGAAAAATTTTGAGATTAGAGGGAGTGCCAAAAAATGTCACGTGGATGGACTACATTTTTATCGATTTATCTGTTTTACGTTCACCATAACATGGATGAGGCAAAGCGTATGTTGAATTGGTTATAATAAGGCAACTGGCAAGCAGTATGCGCTGTAATTTATACTGTAGCTTGCTGGACTAACGCAGAAGCTGCTTAAGAGAAAATCGGTTTAGAACAACGCAGTGACTAAATTTAAGAAAAAAGACATTGGTTGCGTACTTCTGCATAAACGGTTTTATGTAATGTTTACGTTTGATAACGGAGTGCAATATTTCGTGATAAGATGCCCACTTTACGTGGAGGTGAAATGAACTGTATTTAGTGCTCAATGGGTTCCTCCTTGATTCTCAACTTGTTACTAGACACTAGTAATAGCGCTGTCACTGACCAGACCGGGAACTTCACAGGTGGGATAGTAAAAATTGCCCTTTGCGCCAGTTAGGCTGAGGTCATCTGGACCAAACTTAATGATGGGGCGCAGAGAGATATGGTCGCGGCCCAAAAAGTTTTCGCGGAGGTGGTTCGTCGGTGGCACGGAATTGGGAGGATTGAATTGGTGCAGCGTAGGGATCGAGATAAGACTATGGAAATGGGTACGTACTATGGAGGACATTCTGAAAGAATATGCAGCAAAAATAAAAGTGATTAGCAGTTGGCCAACCCGTAATGATGTCTTACTCATTAATTTATAGGATGATCAGGGGGAGACAACGATTAGGAATTTGGTAGCAGAAAAGAGATAATATCCAAATAGGCCAGTTCAAAAGACTCGCGCCACGGGTAATAGTTTATGGAGCGGAGGAAGAAACAACGGAAGAAGAATTTTTAAATCAGTTGCGGGAGAAAAATTCTTTGATGTTAGAAGATAATCCTGAGGGTAAGCACGTGAAGGTTCTGCGGAGATTTGGCAGGAAAGAGAAGCGAACGGAGAATATAATATTGGAACTTGGGCCGCATTTTCGCCGAAAGATAATGGAGGTAGGACGGTTCTTCATTGGCTTCCGGTCTTACAGAGTTGATGGTTTCTTTGAACTCTTACGTTGTTATAACTGTCAACGTTTCGTCCTTATGGCAAAGATTGCACAGAGAAGTACCCAACATGCAGCCACTGTGAGGAGCATGGGCATCGATATACGAAATGTGACAAGAAAAGGAATTAACATAAGTGCGTTTGCTGCAAGCGAAGTTGTAAAGATGAAACACATTCTTTACATAGTGTCATCTGTGAGAAACGTATACGTGTAAGGGAAATTATCAAACGACAGACAGATTATGGATATTCAGGTCGTACAAATAAATTTAAGAGGGGGATAATAGGAACACAGGAAATGATACACTACGCTTAATCCCACACCATTGACGTATGCCTCCCTCAAGAACATCACTCGAGCCGAGGGAAACTAATGTACATCCTTCCGGCGTATCGAGCAATCTTTGTGGATGGAGGAAAATCGGCAATACTCATTGCGAATACTCGGATTGAGGTCCTACAAATGAATAAATATTGTTTCAAATTTATGCAAGTAATAATGTTAAGCAAAGGGAGAAAAAGTAGTGATGAAAAATGTTTATATTCAATTCATGCTGAAGGGAACAAAGATCTTCCGGACAGTTCAAAGTACATTACTAAGACTACAGGAGTACAAAGAATATGACGTCTTACTGGGTGGAGACTGGAACGCATGATCCATGCCATGGGGAGATACTCTCACAAATATCCGTGGAAAACAGCTGGAAGTGGTGATATTTCGCCACGACTTGTTAATCTATAATGTATACGGTGAATTAACATTTAAAACAGATAATGGAAAATCCATCATCGACGTGACACTGCAAAATCGCGAGAAGGATTTTACTGTTACAGGATGGCACACCTCAGAAGAAATTACGAGTGACCACATGCTCATTTTGTACAGCGTTGAGAGGTTGGTTCCGGAGGTCACAAACGATATTAAGACTTTTGACTACCGAAGAATAAACTGGGAAAGGTATAGGGACGGAGTGGTGGCCAAGGTTGTGTTTCACTCACAATGTGTCGAAGATGACGTTGATGCGACAGCAGATGAGTTGCAACAGGCGATGCACCCAGACGCGGAACCCTATTGCAAGAGAAGAGAAGCAGGATACGTTCGTAGGAAACCATGGTGTGATGCGACGTTAACACCATTGCAGAAGGATCGTAATTGGGCGCGACATAAATTCCAGAAGGAAGTGCGAAATGTGAATCGGAGGAAGCGGTTACGGGAAAAGTGTCTGAGACCTCAAAAGACGTATAAATTACGGATAAGAACGGAAGCGGGAGTGCTGGGAATTATTACTGGAGGAATCAATCTGGAGTAATATAAACGTAGGCTTCCATACCTTGTAGTTGCGGTCGCGAATATATAGAGGAAACTGAACGAACTGTGGAAAAGGGAAAGAGGGAACGCCTTTGACATTTTAAGTACGGTAGGACAACTAAATCAGCCGTGGCCCTGCGTGCGATCGAAGCAGGACATGACTTTAATTTTGACGCTACCCGTATTATTACTAAGGAGGATCGTTGGTGGACCAGACGAATCAAAGAAACCATAAAGATGGCCAGAACACCAAACAATCTTAATGTTGATCATGACTTTTTCCTGAGCAGCGCCTGGAGTTGGGCAGTAACTCCCCCTGAGCGTTCCACCGCGCTCGGACGCCATGCGCAGAGTGACCCCACACCCGGCCTACACGCTGCCACTTCGGCCCTCGCTGATTGGCCGCGCAATCGGTCAATTAGGATGATGCCCCTCAACCGAACCTATGTAACCGAAGCGTGACTCGTTCGACCTCGCAGAGTACGACAGCGACTTAGGTCTGTACGACTCTGACATTGCCCTGAAGAAGGTCACAACATGATGGCCGAAACGTTGGTAGTTGTATCTACAGTCATAGAATGTTATGAAACTTGGGTAACAAGTACAGACCATCGTGACAGGACTAAGAAAAAAACCACAGTTTCGACTATATAACTGACGTGATACTCCAACATATGTTTGGAACGTATTGCACTGCGTTATCTAGTCTTTTAAATGACTGTTACAACTGCATCTACTTTCCGCAGGTGTGGAAGATAGAAGTCATAGTCTCTTCCTCAAAGATGGAATGCGTGACAAAAATCTGTGCAAGTCATACCGGCCAATAACCTTGCTACCTGCGATTGGGAAGATGCTTGATAAGCTAATTCAAAGCAGCTGTGTCATAAGATGACGCCTGACAAATTTAGTCAAAGACAATTTGGGTTTGTTAAGGGTCGAGGTACAGAGGACGTGATCAACTATGTAGTGAAATTGATAAAAGAAAGAACACAAAACTATATGCTAACGGTATGTGTCGACGACGAAGGAGCATTCGATAGCTTAGACTGGTCGGTGGTGCAGGTGTCTTTGCAGAAGCTTATGACTTACGAGATATAACGGAAATCTTATATGGTCATTTCTCGAGCATAGACATGTTTTATTAGATTTCGAGGATAAGAGGATCTTACGGGAGATACGTAAAGGATGTCCACAGGGAAACCATACGGCACGTTGTTTTGGAACATTGTCTTAAACGAGATACTTTGCGAATGGAATACGAAGATGTTCGAATCGCTGCATACGCAGATGAAGTGATTCTACTCATTGGAGAGAACAGTCGTTTCAAGTTGGAGAGGAAGGCAAAGGAAGTGCTTGAGCTTTTTGAAGACATTAGTGAGTTATACAACGTACGTATCTCAAAGACTAAAACAGTGGGCATGGTGTTCGGTTTTCCAAAAGGAGGGAGGACCCCGATATTTCGAGCTAAGAAGTGGCGCCTGCGATTGGTAACAAGCTTCAAGTATTTGGGTCTGTTACTTGATAATAAGCTGAGTTTTGCGGGGCATGTACACTACCTCCAACAAAAGGTGAAACGACTGTATTACGCCCTACAAAGTGCAGGAATTAGTAAAAACAATCAGCGCAAATGGCTTAAAACATTTATACGTTGGAGCGATATTACCAATCATCACTTAATGTGCAAGTATGTGGCAACATCGGATGAGAAATCGCCACATCGAACGGTGGTTGAGTAGCCTGCAACACACGTGTTTGATACACTGGAGAGGATGCTACAGAACCGTATCTACCTAGGCCTTGGAAGTACTTTTAGGGATTTTACCAATAGATTTAGCGATTCAAAAGCATGCATTGCGATACATGGTACGTATAGGTTATGCGATAACGTTCGATGGACAGACGATAGAAGGAAGATAAGGGATGGCGTTTAAAACTGACTAGGAAATTACTGTTATGTTGGCACATAAGGAGGTCGCAGATTAGATAAGTTTATACCGGATGTGACATATGTTATGAAGCATCGTAAATGGTTAACACCGAGCCACCAAGAATTACAAGTACTAACGAGACACGGAGATTTTGCAAGCTAATTATATCGCTTTAACTTGACAGATACAGAGATATGCTGTTGTGGAATGTGAACAGAGGATATGGAAGACATTCTCTATGGCTGCAAGTACAACGATGCCGAACGCGAGGAGCTGATGATAATATTTAAGAGAGAAAGAGTATGCTTGGACAAAAATTGGAATAAAATATTACAGACAGAGAAAACATTTCACGAATTTCAAAAAATATTATTACAAAAATGCTTCATATCAGGCACATAATCAAAAGCATGTCGGTATAGGATACCACAGAACTGATAGAGACAAAAGGTATCTTCAGAAAACGATAGGAATTCCAACCCGGGTAATATCCTAGTGATACGGAACTGGGTGTATCAGTCACTAAAAATGAAACAAAATGAGTCACCGGTGAGTTTGTTTTCAATGTTGGAAGATCTTTAATGTGTTAATTAAGGCATTGTTTGAGATGCTGTTTCTATATTCAATAGTTGGAGCTAAGATGCATATGCTTCGATTCGAGAACAAGTTCTAGATCTTTCTAAGAATTGACTTGTATGACGACAGGGAAGCATTGGTCCAACTTATGATATAGAGCTAGGGGGCACGTGCTCCTCCCAAAAGAGACAGAAATAGTAATAATAAAAGGAGTGTATTTTACTTTCAATATTAAAAAAGGCTCCGCTTCAGTTTACGTGATTCTCTCTAAAAAAAATTGTTTCGATTTTAGGCATAATTTGATGCCATTCTGAAAAGAACTTAGCGTAAGCAAATAATTATTTACGAAGTTATCACCAAAATAGGCGAACACCCGTATCGCAACTTTCGACCATATCTATCGCAAAAAAATTAATTAAACAAATTGTTTAACTACAAATTGATTCTACAAAAAGAACACAGATTCAGTAACAATAAATAACGAAATTCCCGCAAAATTAAGCGACCTGTAGTACTTTATATACCAATTCAAAATTACTATGAAATCTAATTAAAATACTCCACTCATCACCCTTAAAATAGTATTTTTAAACGAAAACCAATTGTAAATGCAGTTCACACTTTTATCAATACTGTATAGTTGGTAGTATATTGATTGGTATATTATAAATTGAAAATTTTGAGGTATAGTATCACTAATCTTTATTATTATTGGTGATACTATACATCAATATTTTCTATTTTATCAATACATAACAGTATTTTATAGCCAAAGTTATTTTTAGCGAAGGACACGTTCTCACCCTAACAATTCATAAAACAAAATTAATTGTTTATCCAGTTCACACTTTTGCCGGTGCTAACACAGTATATTTATAGCCAAAGTTGTTTTTTTATTAATGCACACGTATTTATTCGAATACTATACTATTTTTAACAATCAGTTGTCTATGCAGTTTTCTTTTATTGACACATTATGAACAATTAATAAACTTAAATATCAGAACAAAGTTAACTTTTTACTCTTTTTAACAATTAGTTGTCTATGCAGTTTTCTTTTATTGACACCTTATGAACAATTAATAAACTTAAATATCAGAACAAAGTTTAAACTGACCCTAAACATTTATTATCAACATTTCATTAGCTCAGAAATAAATTCGCATTATTGTACAAACCGTATTATAAGTTATCGTCATAGTGAGTTTTCGTCATGATGAGTTTTTTTTGTCACGTTCTTTAAGTGGTCACAGTTCACAATCACTTCCTTCACTCCTCTAATTCTACTACTTACTAGAGGGCTACTTTTCTATCTAGTTCGCCAATACCTTTTTTTCGAATATTACGTATTTCGCAGTAAGCTAGTTGCATCGACAAATCAGCATGTTCATCATGACATGTTCCGAGTATACGCGTTACTACATAGTACACCTAATATTTTATTATAAGTAAATATTCCGGCGTCTGCTCAACAAAAGACGCCTCAATAGTGAAAAATAATTATTTGGAACTAAATGCTGGTAATGTCACATTTTTACTACCGAGTCACGTAAACTGAAGTTTACCCTAAAAAATCGGCAAAATATAACAATTTGGTAACATCAAGGTTCGAAAAAAAATTGATGCCATATTACTACAAATATTATTGCCATTCCGAAAATGTAAGTTTTATTCGTCGGTCTTGGTATTTATGGTCATTATAAAAAAAATTATATCGCACTATTTTCTTCTCTCCGCCACCGGTTATATTAGTAGTTTAGGGTATGATAATTTCAATATGGCTGGCGACAGCGAGCTGTGAACAATTATAAAAAATTGTTCGGTCACAGTCGGCGATGTTAGGTTTGTTAGTCTCGGTGATTCCGTTTTAAGAAAATATGTTTAAATGTGAAGATGGAGACGATGGTGGATGGAAGTAGCAGCAATCGCGAAAGGATATACGATAATAAATGTAAGGATGTTACTCTAACGTTAAATTTAGTGTGTTTATTGAAAGCACCGGTCTAAGTAAAAATTCGGCCAAAAACACGAATTATTTCAAGAAAGTAATTTTTAGGGGGATATTTATGAAAGCTGCAATTTTCGTTAATGCGTTATTTATGGAAAGAAAAGTCATAAATTGCAATTTCAAGAAGTAAATTTTTTTAGATATTCCAACGGAGGGACCAGCACACCCTGGTATTTATATTTATGGACGTCTCCCAAAATCAAATCCTGGATCCGCCCCTGGAGTAATATGAAATGTTGTTCGTTTAGATTCTTGAAACATTGGTTTTGATGAGTGCTGACGAAGATGAAGAAGTTGTATTTGAGGTAAGTTGTTTCAAAATCTTTTATAACAGAATTCACCAGTATCTCCAGGGGAAAATCATGAAATCATTCCAAATCATTAAGTTTCCTATTTCTCCAAATCAATGAGATATAAATAAATAATATCTTTTCAGTTCTTGTTTGTTTTAATTTGTATTTTTTATAGGGCATGGACTGCACAAATATTTGCAGAAAGTGGCAAAGAGTGATTTTTTTTGTGATCCATATTTGTTATCTGCCCATCCCAGTTATGTGGAAGTGATAACCACAAGATATTTTCAGTGTAAATTCTGTCATTTAGTACTTCATGAATTAAAAATATTATTTGACTGTAGAGGACAAGAGAATTTTTTGTGTATGTGAATGTATAAGGATTTATTTTTTTGAGACATTCATGGATATCGTCTGAAAAATAGTGTATGTTAAGCTGGTGAAGTTATTTAATGTTAATTGTTAAAATATTATCTATTAATGAACTATCTAACAAATTTATGAACTTGTCTGCCCGGGACAAACCGCGTCTTAGTAGATACAAGTTGTATCTATTAGACTAGGTAGTTGTATCTACTAAGACGCGGTTTGTTCCGGACAGACAAGTTCTTACTGACTCCGGCCGCGGAAGCCTACGTTTATAAACTAAAAATCTGTTTAGTATAAAGTGATCTATTACGGTAAAAATTTATAAAGAATATTTTTATCAGAAGACGTAATAAAAAGGGAAAGATACTAATAAGAGCAAAATAATTTAGTATTGCTTTAGGCCTACTTCTTTTGAATTTCTATTGTTCTTGCATAAATATTCCTATATTTGTGCTCCATAAAACCAATCTGGATCCTTTCATTCGAAGCATTCTATATTAGGCCTAATATTCTTTCTCCAGAGATCTTGAAAAGGAAATATAATTTGTGAAATTATTTTAATGACAGGTGAGTGTATAATATTAATGTTTTGAATACTGAATCTTAAAGGTGTTCTGGATTTGTGTTATGAAGTTGTATCACTTCTATCCATTAATTTATCTTCTGTGATAACAATTGATTTGAAATTGTAGAAAATTATATTGCGACAATTGTTGTGGAACCTGAAATCTTGTACATTAATAATCATACATTCTTTTAAAATTACTACAGAATGAATTCTTTCATATTTAGGTTTTCAAGATACAATTTAGATTATTTTTATTCAATTTGTATCATCTTCAGGGGTATATCTTCAGGGATTTGTTCTTGATTTTAGCAATGCCTTCGATTCGGTCAATCATGATATTCTTCTTACAAAATTAAGATCACTGGAATTTACAATTCCGACTGTAAATTAGTTTTCGGAATATTTAACAAATCATAAACAAATAGTCATAACTAATAATAAAAAATCGGTAGCCCTCCACGCAAAAAGAGGTGTGGCACAAGGAAGCGTTCTCGTCCCTCCAGCTATAAAAAAAATAAGGTTCGGAACTTCTGATGTGATTTACCACCGTATATTCTGATAGTAGTACATAATACAGTTAACATTCACAATGATTACAATATTCTAATGATCCCCACAAAAATTAAAAAAAACACACGCAAAAAATTATTTTCAAACTATTGCGTAACATTAATTACAGCTCAATAATCATAGATCGTGCGATTACACTTGAAATTAACACACTAAAGTTTAATACAATAAATACAATATTCAAAAAAACAAGCACGAAATGAGCTCTGACTAGTTCTCTCTCTTGATGTTTTATTAAAAGTTTATTAATTTGCGTTATTTTATACTCTTCTTTCTTCTCGGAATGATTCCCAAATTTAATTACAGTGAATTCGGAAAAATAACAATTTCAATGCAATTTTCTCCTTTGCAAGGTACTGATTGGCATCGAATTACAAAAATGAATTTACAATCCCTAGCTCACGAAACACTCTGGAACAATGTTCGTCTCGCAGAGACGTATACTCACATCTGCGAATAATTCTTCTAAAATCGTTGTTCAATCTCACCAACTCGAAATACCTCTCATTCTCAAAAGGATGCACAGCTGCGTCGTCCGATGACCTTCGCCTGCCTCGTCTTTTCAAGCTACCTTGACACGTGCCTCCTCCGTCGCAGTTCACCTCTCGATCGTTCACGTAAAATTGTTCGGATTCGTACTGGTGCTTCCGATAGTATGTTGCTAGCTTCACTTGGAGCTCGTATCAAACAATAATACGTATTCTTTACTTCCGTACTATTTCGGCTGTCCTCCTTCTAATTTCGCGTATTATGAGAAAATATCATAAAAATGATACGCGCCAAAATTATCTCTTCGCTCCTATTACAATTATAGAACTTCAATAATCAACTCTGTTTATTAATTATTTATCCGGCTCGACTTCTCTTTCGATTAATAAACTCCACGTGTGACTAAACTGCAATTCTCACGTTGCTGTTTTACGTGCTCCAAAAACTCACACGTCTCGAATTAACAAAGTGAACCGTCTCTAGCTAGCTATCACGAACAAATGAGAGCGATGCAAGTGCCCGTCTTCCCACCTGGACACTAACCCCCACTCTTTCTTTATGCTTCGTGCATTACGCCAATCCGATCGTTTTTACCTAATTTGCTTCACTGGCTTAGCCAGGTGCTTTCATAATTTTCAGGTCTTCTAGTATTTCAATCAAAAAATCTCTCACCGCGTCGTAACATGCTTAGAATACACCTCTCCTTGGCGCTCTTTTCAAACGGATGTTATACGTGTTTCGTACTAACTCTGTTGCTATTTCTTATGTGAAATCCTAATTAATGTCT
>NNCF01127082.1:56734-125489 GCA_002313205.1 Laupala kohalensis | reverse complement strand
ATATATATATATATATATATATATATATATATATATATATATATATATATATATACACGCCAGCTAACGTGAGATCAGTCACTGAACGCATAAATGCAGATCTGGAATCGCTACATACGTGGGCTACATCGTTAGGTCTTTTAAATCCCTCTACATCACAATGTATTCTCCTCGGTTCAAAGCAATCTATCGAAAAATATAAATACACAATTACCCGACATCATAGTGGACCAAACATCAATAACATGGAGTAAAAGTGTAAAAAATTTAGGCATGTATATTGACAGCTCACTTAGCTGGCTAAACGAAATTGATAAAATATGTCGGAACGTGTTCTCTTCGATTCATTCAATGAAACGGTATCGCGATATTTTACCAACTCCTATACAAAAAACCCATATCAAATCCTTAGTCTTGCCTCATTTTTGCTACTGTGACTTCTTGCTCACTGATATAACGGGAAAATTAGAATGTCAATTGGAAATAGCACTAAATGCATGCATTCGTTTTATTTTCAACTTAGGAAGTGTTATCATGTTTCAGAATTCTATGAAAAATCCGGTATCCTCGCACTTGAGAAACGACGCTCTATCATATGTTACTCTTTCTGTATAAGATCCTCATAGCGATCACTTAAAAAATTAGCAGGACGTTTCCAGTTTTTGAAATGAAAACGCGCGTGAGACTAATTCTTTCTCACGATTCCAAATCGTAACACAACCCGTTTTAGTAAACCAGTTTACCAAAGCATGGAACAAGTTATCAACTCAAATTATATCTCACCCTTCATTCTCGTCATATAAGCGACATCTATCCATGTGGTTGCAACATAATTCACTTTAGTCACTTTTCTTGCTTCTGTCCCAATATAAAATATTTGACCTCAAATCATCTTGCAGGACTGGTTGAGGTTTATACTGATGGTCTGGTGGTATGGTGTTCTTTATGCGTTCAGTGTTTTTGCAATTTCCAGATGAATTACATTCCCCATGTTGTCGTGTCTGCTTTTTAATCATTTTGGGCCAACTGTGTGCAACCCCCATTGGATTGCTCGAGAGTTTCTTTGGTTTGATTACATCGGCGACATGAATCTGTAATTCCGGTTTCTTTTAGGATTATTTTCCTGTAGTTTCTGGTTGGTGTGACGCCGTATTGCATTAATACTATTGAGCCTTCTGTTTCTGGGAATAATTTGCCATTCATTAACCACTTAAATTCTATTTTATTTATTTTGCTGATGGTCATTTGGTTGGGGTAGTTTCCGTATTGTAATGGGGATTTAATCCCATACATTTTATTAGAAATTAAAAGAAATAATTTGAAAAGACACATAAAATTCAACCGCTACGTACTCAAGGAGGTTTGGTTTTTGAAAGGGGACTTGGAGAACAAAATTCGGCGGTTGACACGCTTCGTGGGTGACCGCGAGAACGAGCAAATAACATCGTAAAAACAGACCCTTGGAAGGAGGACACCTACGCATTAGAACGCACGGCTCATAGATAATAGACTCAAAGAAACAAAGAATGTGGGTACGTAATAAGCCTGGATGGGAAGGCACCTAACTGAACAAACGAGGGAAGGGCGCTGTAGAAATTTAGAAAGCAGATGTCGAAATTCAAAAAGAGGGTTCTTGGGTACTCCAAGAATAACCGCAGCGACAACACACGAAGCCCTCAAAAGGTCAAGTTGAAGAGGAGGAGGATGGCGCTAAGAGACGTAACGCTTGATCGCATCAAACGTGAATGAGTCACCAAAGACCCATGACTGACAATGCGGGCAAAGCGAAAGGGAAAGTGGTTCATGCGACAGTGAAAAGTTCAAGAAGTCTATAGAATTAGGCGGGGTGGCAGGGGTTGAGAAGAAGCGGGAACAATCACACACAAGGCGACAAAGAGATGACACGACGCCGCGTTCAGATAAAGGAGATCCTTCGGGAGGCTTGTGATGGTTGAGCCGAGACGGCGACGAAAAACTGGGTCGTTAAGTTTAAAAGGAGGCTGTATGATTTGCCGAGAACGAAGTGACGTATTATTAAAGTAAGCAACTCGAGTATTTCCGTATGGAGTCGATGTAGCGTAATAATTGGTTAGTAGTAACAAGTGACGCGTGGGAGGGCGTGACTTGCTCCGCAAAAGTTTGACAGATAGGGGGGTGATGGAATAAAAAGAGGAACGCATGGACAGAACAGAAGAGATTTTTAGAGAGTTTTAGATATTCTAGATTCGAGTTTTGAACACGGAGAGATTCTCGATTTTGATATTCGAGTTTAACTGAGATGTTGAGATTCCTTCCACGTTTCGTGCTGACTGGTGGCGATCGGTGCGGGGCGTTGACAGGGCGAGGCGCAGGTCGGTGGCTTCTGGCAACAGGCAGCAGCTGTAGGTGACGGCATAGAAGCTACGAGGCGGCTCTTGTGCCATTGATCCCCGAAGGGCCCTGGACAGCCACGCCGTTTTCGTGACTGACAGGCCAGCCATATCATGCTATGTAAGGTAAAATATTCTGACTGCAGTCAGAGTAGCAGTCAAGTGGTGAACGATTTATGAAGAAATGATGCGTGTGCTCCGTGGTCACAGAAACCAAAACTATGAATAGATTTAATAACATTCTGATGAAACAATTCAGTTTATAACTAAAATTGATAAATTTCTTTATTAATATGAAAGTAATCTGGTTGGAACTAATAGTGTACCAACACTAATGTAAACTAGGGTAAAAATGTGAACGTGTGATTTTGGGGGAAAATGTGTGGGTATAAGCATGTGTAGATAGTTGAAGCATTTTCAATATAAATAGGAATTAATTAAAACTTAATTTATCTGTGCTGTATGCAATTATTATTTCAAGTGTGTATTTTACTGCAATAAATGAGACGAACCCGCCCCACTCAAATTTCCAATGTGTTAGCTAGCTGGTGCAAATGCTGATTGCTGATTGGGCTAGGTAAGTGTATTACTCATGCCATCAAGCAACCTGTATCAATTAATTATGTTATAGTGTATTGGTTTACCTTGCCAGGTAGTCATTCTATTTTCTTATATTGGTTGGGGTAGAGGCTCATTCCGGTGACGTGATGTATAGTTTTTATCTCTGGTTGTAATTGGTTGGTGTAGTGATGAGGTATACTCTTTGTTCCGGAAAAATGTATTGAGGATGTACTTTTGTCTTTCATGGAGATCTTATATTGGTTTGATGCCTCGTCCGCCTTGGTTACACGGGATAAACATTCGTTCTAATGCTGATTTAGTATGGTGTTTGTTGTTGTTTGTGATCGTGATTCTGATTTTCCTCTCTAAATATTCCAGGTGTGTAGCTAACTATTTTATTACTCCAAAGGACTAGAATAGTACGGGGAACACTAATGAGCTTTTTGCTTTCGTCAGGTTACGTGAATTTAAATGAGTTTTCGTTGTTATTTCCATCCTTCTCATGAATTCTTTAGTGATGTATTCTTTGACTGTTGTGTGTTCTATTCTTTTTGTTTCCATTACACCCAAGTATTTGTACTGTTTATTACGTTATAGTTGTTCGATATCGTGATCTCTTTTTGTAGAGTACGGTGTTGTCTCTTTAACTTTTCCTCGAACAAGGCTTTGTAATTTAAATTTATCTATATCAAATTCCATTCTGATGTCACTGATAAATTGTTCTACGATTTTCAAGATCTTTTTCAGACTTTCTACGTTTCTTGCGTAAATTTTGATGTCATCCATGTGTATCAAATGTGTGACACTGTATTCGACATTTCTGTTCTTGATATTAAATCCTAAACGCTTCCCTTATTGTTTGAGGATAATGGATAAAGATTTTAAAGTTAAGCAAAAAAGTAATCCAGTGAATTGAATCCCCTTGAAATATTCCTCTGTTGATGTGTATTTTGTTTCTAGTTACAGTAGAGGTCTTGCTGTTTGGTTGCTTTCTCCGCTTCTGCCTTTATTGTTGGTGAGGATGAGTCTTGTGCTCTATTTTGTCATAGTGTTTTCGAAAAACTTTATTACCACTGGGTGGATTTTGTATAGGTGTAATGTGTAAAGGAACTAACTGTGGGGTGTCATATCGTACGCCTTTCTGTAGTCTATGTATCCTGTAGCAATATTTCTTTGTTTCTAAATAGCAAGGTTCATCACGACTTCATATATTAAAAGTTGTTCTTTGCAACCCATTGAGTTGTGTCAGCTTCCTTTTTGTTCTTCAGTCATTATATTGTTATTTGCGCAGTGTTGTTGAATCTTCTTACTAATGCTGGCTGAGGCTGTTTGTAATAGTTGTTGAGACATATGATTAGTATGTTATGAATGGTCCTTGTTGACCATATGTCTGACCAGAATTGTTCAACATTTTCTGTGGTTGGGGGTGCTCCTTCTTTTGTACATTTAGTCAGTAAGTTTTTGTAAAATCCTTTTTCATTTTTATTAAACTGTGTGTTATCATTCTTCCTTGTCAAACTGGTTATATATTTCTGTAACCGTTTTGCATGTGTATTCAATTTTTGTTTGACGGCGTCCATGTAATCTTCCATAGTTCTATTTAGTGAATCATAATTTGTGTGATGTTTATACCTAATTTTGCATTTCTCTCTTTTTCTTTAATATTTTCCCCTGTTACCTCTTAAGTATTGATTCATCCTACCTAGATCTTGCCTAATTGTTTCTATTTTAGTTTCAAGCCTTATCATCCACTTGGGTTTTTTGGGAATTTGAATGTTTTCCCGATTGATGTTTACTATAGGTTACTATAGGATTTCCTATACACATTTGTTAATGCTGCAATATATGTTACATGCTGCAAGTCTTTGAGTTCTTTTATTCGGTTTGTAAAGTCTGGTAGAACATTTTCATTTAATGAAAAACAGACGTATAGTCAACCGAAAAATATTTATTTGCCAAAACCGGTTTTCGGCAGCTCATGCTGTCATCTTCAGTGGCCTAAATCAAGATACAGGAATATATTTAGCTCTTGGTGAACATGGTCTTAATAATAATTATAAACAGTAATAATTAAAAAAATATGTATTAAAATAGAGAGCTGGTATGTTGCAGTTATGAATAATTAGAGAATTTAATACTAATTGGTTTAAGATATTTAAAAGATTATATAAATAGTTGAGTGATATATGTTTGTTTGCAAGATTATTGCATGAAAAATGGAAATTAGTGAATATTTTGCAATAAGAAAAAGTTTTGTAAGCCGAGCGTCTTACCTTCTCTGGCCTGGAGGGGTGTGTGTGGAATGCGAGGATCTGGTCGCCTCCGTGTCTTAAGAAGGTGTGACGGGACAAGGGTGTGTGTGGGTGGGCGGGCGGGCGGGAGGGTTTCTGCCGGAAGATGAATGCTAAATGGATTCTAGAAGGAGGGTTGCTATTGGAGAGAGAGAGAACTTCATTTAAAATGTGTGCATTTTGGTTATTTGCTTCCTGAATGTGAATTGACTCTAGTAAAATTCTGTTGTAATATTTATTTTCTATTTCTAGTATGTGTGTGTAGGTTGAATGAGTGATTTGAATCTAACAGGTGTGTAGTAAAGTGACATTTGTCTGTCTTGTGTTTTATTTGCGCGTAAATGTTCTTTAATGCGGATAGCAAAATTCCTCCCAGTTTGGCCAATATAGTGAGCCTCACAGTTTCCACATTTAAGATTATATACGCCACATTTATTTAGGTTTGATATCTGCTGTGTGTAGGAAAGTCTGTTAATTAGGGGATTCTGAGGTTTAAATGCGACGTGAATGTTGTGTTTCTTCATAACGCTATGTACAGATTGCGATATGAGGCCAAAGTGTGGAATAAGATATATATTTACTGGTTTTTGGAGAAATAGGTGTGGGTGCGGTATTGTTGTGAATAGCTTTTCTTTGGAGTTTTCTGTTTATGATAGAGTCAATGAGTTGTGTGGAGTAACCATTTGAGAGGGCAATTTGTTTTTTTGGTGAGTTTTTCTTTCTGCAGGATGATTTCTCAAAGTAGAACACTTAGCATACAATGTACCATGGAATGGAAGGCTGCATGTTTGTGTGAAGTCGGGTGTTCGGAAGACTTGTGAATCTCAATGTCTGAGTATGTTGGTTTCCTATAGCTATTGAAAATGTGTTGATTGTTTGATAGAGTGATGGTCAGATCTAGGAAATTTATTGATTTATGTTGATTTTCTAGTTCAGTCGTGAATTTGATATTAGGATGTCTGGTGTTTAGGAAACCAGTATTGTTGTCTGAGAGTAAAGGTTCAGAGAACAATAATATCATCAAAATATTTATATCAGTATACTATATTGTGAGTGAGTTGGTGATTTCACTTGAAGACATCCATTTCAAAGTTGTCCATGAAAAGGTCTGCAAGAAGGAGAAAGAGGGTGAGCCTATAGGGAGACAGACGTTTTGCTTGTAAAATTTACTTTCAAAAGTGAAATAGTGTCACGGGGCTGACATTACGCAAAGGTTTATAATATTACGCAAAGCTGACATTACGTAAGAGTTTTATAATATCTTTCCATGGCGGATGTTTAAATCGAGTTTAAATAGTTAGTGTCATTTTAATCGTGACTCGCCAGACGGAACTCCGTGGCGTCAGTCGCGAGAGATAAGAACCTTTTCCTGTTTGTCCCGTCTCTGTGGTGAGGTTCCCAATGAACCTATTTTTCTCTGCGGTCAAGCCCGAGATGACACACGATCGTATGACTGCCACGCAGCTGCACCCGGTCACCCCCCCCCATGTGACATTCCTCCCTCCTTCTTCCTAATTGCATTTGAATGCATAAGACAACGCCCTTCCATCTCCATAAGTTATCGTAGAGCCGTGTGCAAACTCTCCATCTCCATGTGCTTTCCCCCACCACATACGTTTTAGTATTGTGTCCTTACGGACACGCAACTCCACCACCCCGCGGGGGTGTGGCCCCATGCCCTATGCGCCCTCGGGAGCACACACACCAATTCCCCCGCACACCCCTCAGGGTTACTTAAGCTGGTGACCGCCCATCCGACCTTCTTCTTCTTGATCATCATCTCTTCCATGGCGAACTCGCTGGAGACGATGTGACGTGCCCGAGACTGGGCGTGTCGGTGACGGGACGCAAGAAGCGTCCTGCGCGGCTTCACGGAGCGCAGCCGACAACAGTTCTGATGACGATCTGTATTGACGGTAATTGTAGCATATGGAACATTCTAATGGACCCTGACGTCCTTACGAGTCTTTAGAACATGTTAATGCAATATATTGATCTCTCGCTCCGATAAGGGCATTTAACATAACTATGTAATCACTTACTTATGGGAGCATCATTATAACTTTTTAATTATAAGCTCTCTTCGAGCTTATTTGCAAATTCAATTATTAAACCTTTGTTATAGTTTTTATGTGTCAATGTTTTATTAACCAAACGCCAAAACCTGAATAGGGATTTACTCGAACTATTGCCAAGCGAGTACTCTAATTATTACCTCTGGGGCCTATCCTCTCCCGACGTTGGGACAAAGACAACGCTAAATATATACATAGCAGCGACCAACGCGACAATAGTTAGTGTCCATGCAGAATGAAATCAAGTTGAAAAGTTCTGTTCGGATAGGTACTGGTGTATGAGACTTGTCTAGAAGATCAGTTAGAAAAAAATTTGCAGTCTGCCGTAGAAGTGTTGGGAAATATACTGGTTACATCAAAAGAAACTAGTTTGCTGTTGGATGGGACGGGTATGTCCTTGATTTTGTGTACCAGGTCTAGGCTGTTCTTAATGGAGTGTGTGGGTTTGGTTTACATGTTGATGGAATGTACTGTTTAGTTTTTGGGCAATTCTGTGAGTTAGGGTGCGGGTGTATGATATTACCGATTTTATAGGAATTGACGGTTCGTGTAATTTTGGAAGTCCGTATACATGATGAGGTTTGGGGTTTGTGGGGATGACAGATCTAGGGTGAGGAAAAGTGCTTGTGATTCTTGGAGTGTGTTTTTGAGTTTTGACAGGAGTGTATTGGTGGGATCTTTGTGTAATTCTTCTATTGTGTCCCCTTTCAAAAACAGTTGTTCTTTGTCTTGATTTGTGACTATGTGACTATTTACTCTGGTTGTGTTATTTAGTTCTTTGACATGTATACAGACTGTGGTTGGTTTATTGTGAGAATTGTTACTATTCTGTGGATGTTGATTGCTGGTGCGTGCGACTTCGTGATTGATATGAATGAGTGTGTTTATAGCTGAGAGGCTGGTGTCTGCCTGAATGCAAATTTGTTTTAGCTGTTGTGTATTGAAGTTTGTGCGAGGGCAATTATTAAATCCTTTCACCAGGAAACTTGTGTCTTGAGCAGGGAGGGTGATAGAAAAAAGGTATACTAATTTTGGATGAAATGAATGAAGGTTTTTTGGTCTGGGACTAAATGTGGTGTTAAGCAGTGAATTGGCAAGACGACTCAGCTTACCCATCTGGATAGTCTTTTTCTTTTCTGCCAGAGTGAATATTCTCCCTCGGATGGTGTCTTCAAGGGTCAGCCATTCCAGTGGATGACGCACGGTTGTCAAACCTTGCCATAGGTGGTATCTTTGAAGTGATGTTCGATCTTGGGCTGCGTACCATCTTCTCAAGTTACAACGACGAGGTTTTTGCTGCGTTCACTGCATTTCGTGCTGATGTTGTTTTATTTGTTGTAGTTATATGGACGAATGTTCGAAATGCTTTTAATTTCAAACATTGAGCTTTGAATCAAATATTGATATTGTAGAATGTAAATTAAAGAGAAAGTTTGTAGTACTTCTTTACTATATAAGCTTGACCAGCTTCCATAATTATAATTAGATAATGATGTTGTATTCTGTTTTTCAGTTATTATATTTCGGTTGACTATAACTTTGTTTTTCATTGAAGTAAAAACAGAAAACAACACCATTATCTAATTATAATCATTTTCATTTATTAATGTTAGTTTGATGCGCTTTTTGGGTCTGAACAGTTTTGGGATTGCAGGTAGTGTGTCATTTCACTGTGGTTGGAATTTATGAAATTTTCTTCTAACTTTTCTCTGATTGCAATGATATGTTTGTTAGCATTGGCTTCTAACAATAATAATAAATAAATTTATTGTCAAAAAACAGTACAAACTGCGTATGACCACGTGGAGGGAAAAAAAACTAATTTACTCTCCGGAAGCAAGCAAGGGACCATCCCATCAATTCCGATCAAGGGCCCTAAGGCAGAGGCGGATTCAAAAAATTCAGCAAAAATTCCTAGATAAGATAAAAAGTTAGCTGCGAGTTATAATACTAATAGAATGTCAATATGTTTGTAATTTTAAGCAAAAAATTACATGTAAGTTATTATCGAACTATAGATTATTCTGAGTATAGTGCTTAAAAATTGAAATAACACTAAATTCACGATTTATTGTTACAATAGACCCGCCCCTAGACAAAGCCTAGAGAACCTGTATGATAAATCCGCCTCTACCCGAAGGAAAACCGGAGAAAAACCCGGGCCAGGATGGGGCTACAGAATTTATGTACACAAACGTGCCAATGTTGAGTACACATAAAACTAAATTAATATGAGCCATAAGACAACACAATCATGCAAGAAAATAGTTTTTGAAATTGTTATAAGTTGTTTAAAAAGTACTACAGCAATGGCGTGATAAAGCACAAGACGAATTTAACTTTTGTTAAAATCAATAAATTCTTTTACAGTGTAGAAGCACTGGTGCAGGAGGTAGTTTTTAACCGCGGATTTGAAGATATTCAATTTCATAATATCTTTTATATTCTTGGGCAGGGAATTATATAGAACGATTCCCGAATGGTATGGTCCCTTTTGGCAAAGAGTGGTTGACACTCTAGGGCGATGAATATTACTACTATTGCGTGTATAGTGTTCGTGAACGAGACTGTTTCGTATAAAGCAAGGGTGGCACTTCAGTAATTCGGTCTTAACAAACACGACCGTTTCATAAATATAAATGCAGGGAAGTGTTAAGATATTTAATTCCTTGAATAAAGGTTTACAAGAGTTTCGGGGGTGAGATTTACAAATTATCCGAACTATCCTCTTCTGAATTCTGAAAGTTTGAATACTCTGACCGGAATTACCCCAGAAGGTAATGCCGTAACGTAAATGGGAGTAAACGTTTGCAAAATATACGCAACGGGAAATACGTGGACTAACTGCGTTAACTAAGATTCGGAATGCGTAACACAATTTGCTTAATTGGGAATTAAGATTGTCAATGTGACAATTCCATTTGAGGTTGTCTTGAATATGGAGACCTAAGAATTTTGTATTTGTAACAGTTTTTAATTGTGTTCCGTTTAAAGAAAGAGAAACCTGGGGTAAAGATTTTGTGATACTATTGTGAAATGACATAGACACTGTTTTGTCAGTGTTTACAATGAGACGATTTGCATGGAACCAAGTCGAAAGGTTAGACAAAACTTTTTGAGCATTGGCGTGTTTACATAGTAAATTAGTGTCATCAGCAAAAAGAACCATTTTGCAATCTGATGTGGATGATGACATGTCGTTCACATACAATAAAAAGAGTATAGGGCCGAGAATTGATCCTTGGGGTACTCCGCAAGTAAGTGGCTTTGTTTCTGAAAGACAACGCTCAAGTATTTTATTTTTAGTATAGGATATTTCTACTTGTTGATATCTATCTTTTAAATAAGAAGTTAGCCATTGATGTGGAAGTCCACGAATGCCTAAAGAATGCAATTTGGTAAGGAGAATTCCGTGATCGATGACATCGAATGCTTTGGATAAGTCAAGAAAAACACCCTGAGGATTTTCTCCACTGTCTAGAGATGTGGTAACATCGTTTAAGAAGGAAAATATGGCGCTTGTAGTGGAAAAGGATTTCCTAAAACCGTGTTGATCGTCAGAGAGAATGTTATATTTTGATAAAAAATCTAGAAGACGCTTATAGAACAATTTTTCTAGGATTTTTGAGAAAGTGGGTAGTAGAGATATTGGTCGGTAATTTCCAATATTAAGTTTGTTTCCTTTCTTGTGTAAAGGTTTCACTTTAGCTCTCTTAAATATATTGGGAAACACCCCTTCCGATAAAGAACTATTAAAAATATTTACGAGTGGATTTAATATAGCGTGGGACGAAGATTTAACAATAAACTCAGGTATATCATCTATGCCTCGTGAAAATTTGTTTTTTAAGGAGCTGATGATTCCCATGACTTCACTGGCGTTAGTTTCGGAAGTGAACATAGAATTGGGTATGTGGGTGGATATAATTGGAGGACATTGATTTGGATATATTGAGTTCGTTATTTTACCAACTTCTGAGAAGTAAGAATTAAACAAACTTGCGATTCCTGAGGATTTGATACGATTTTGCCATCGTTTAGTAAAGAAACATTTTCTTCGCGATTTTCAGAACTGTTCTTATCTGCTTATTTGATGTGCAATTGGTATTCCTTCTTACTCATTTATTGAGCTCATCTGAGTCCCTTCTTCTTGGCTTGTTTCAAATGTGGTTTCTGTATATTGATGGTCAACTTCGTGTTTTATCTGATCTATTATAGTTTGTGGCACGGGTTGTCGATGTCTTCTTTCATTGAGAATATAAATTTTCCCATTTACGATGTTTTGAGTTGTGATGTGCGTAAGTTGTTATTATTATTGTTATCATTGTATGTTTAAACAATGCAAATAATTTTTTTACATAAATTCTTTCGATTACTTAAATTAGTTTACTGTTTGTAATCTGTGGTTCAATAACAAATGTAATTTCTCAACACTATTCTGTTAACTTTACAAAACTGATTAGAATAAAGTGCAATGTAATTACTGGTATTTACACAAATTTTATCCATTAATCAATTTCAATTCATTGCCAAAAATCAGTTAATAACTGGGTTTGGTAACGTGTAGTGAATAAGTGAATTTGTTTTTGTTTTTTTGTAGTAAGAATTGCAAATTATGTGAAATTACGATAGACAGTACACATCACTTCATGCTAATGAGCTTTTAGTTGTTTACGTCACTGTATAAAGTTCAGAAATTATAGGAATATTTATATGTAATTCCTGATTCGAATTTTAAAAAAATCCATACGATAACTTGCGATGATATCCATATTCTATGATAAAAATAATGTTTTTTTACAGTAAGAAGCAAATGTTTTTACGGAGAAGTTTAATTTGTTTTTATTCTCTAGGACGGCGTTGTGAGACAACAACTAGAGATGTAATTTTAATACAGATAATAATAAAGTTTAGTGAAGTTAAGAACATAAAGAATGATTTTTGTAATGGAAGTCCAAGACGTGTATAATAAAAAATCACGAAATATTTCTTTAATAGCGGCGTAATAAAACATTTTCTCTGGTTACGATTTAATAGGGGTATGTTCGCCAGTTCTAGTCTTCTATTGGTCTGCCAAATATGGAAGCAGTTTCAAGTTTGCCTACGATTGGTCGAACGAAGGTGAGGAGTTTTTGCCCGCGTCGCAGGAAAGTGGTATTGCAAACCTAACAAATCCAAACTGCTAAGAGCGCGGGACTTAGAATATTTTTCGTGGGCCCTTTTAAGATTCCAGGAGTATACATAGAATTGCAGAAATGTTCAAAAAACATGATTAATTTAATTTACTAAGTTGCTAACAAACCTATGTCAAATTCAAATTAAACGCGAATTGTGACACTTATTTTAATAGATTAATGTCAATTCCCCCATTTCTCTTCTACTTAAATATCTGAAGAGAGAGAAAATATCTAAAAAAAAAGATTTTTTATAATCGAGAAAACATGTGATCGAAGTTAAACAGTACGGTTTAAATGAGTAATGTCTATTATTTCAAGTTTTTATAGAAGAAAATACAGCATATGTAACTTTCTGAAAACTTACATAATCATGCTACATTTGTTTTATAAAGAGTCAAGCGTTTATAGTTTGAATGAAATGTTTTTGAAATCATATAAATTGTAAAAGAATAAGCTTTATTTGGAATATTTTTCTTTTTGTGACCTCACCTTGTATGAGTAAAAGAAAAATCAGTTGCATATAGCAGTTTTTAAAATAAGAATTTAATAACAGTAATTAATTTTTTTCATGTTAAGTTAATTCACGTTATGTTTTATCAAATAAAATTTTGTGTTAATAATAAGCGAAAATGTGTTACCGTATTTAAGCAAGTCAGGGCATTTATGATTGATTAATTTGAGCAATTCTTTGCTGTATTTTTTAAAATTTTGCTAAATCTGTATTTATCTTATTGTCAAGATTGGAGTAGTCTAAGATAAAAAAGAAACAAATTATCCACATTTGTGTATTATATACTTTTTACATAAATAAATCATAATTATAATTTCTTTCCAGTCCTTTGAGAGCAAGTCCGATCATTTTTTTTCATTCAATATTAAGTCCTACAAATTTGTTATGAACATTATTTTATTTAGGAATCTAGCCTATACTGATATGTTGAATTAAAGGTGTCCAATTATTTAAATAGAATTATCAGCTTATATATACTCACCTGTCTTGACCTCTACATTAATGTATTGGATATCGTAAGTGTAGGGTATTAATGGTGTATGCCGAAAAGGTAATTTTCTTTCTGAAGAGCCAGAATGCAATTTAAGAAACTGAAAGGAAATAGTTGAAACTATATCATAATACGAACAATGAAGCGGAAGTAAAATATTTTACATAAAGAATGAAAAAAGTTGTGAAATCATTTCAAAACATTAATCTTCCTCAAGGTATGTCACGCGCTCGTAGCCGTGTCTATTTATTTGCTTAGGTCGAAATAACGCGAGATTTAAAAGCCCTGAAATCAGGAATAGCTAATGACAAAATTTACATGCTGTGTTGTTGTAGACAAATAGGTAATTACATAATTTAACAACATATTTTCTGCTCTCCAACAAGTGAAGGAACTAAAAAACATACGAACTAACAAGTGAAGTTAAGTGAAAAAGCTAGTAAAAGAACGGTCCGCAGTTGCTACAGGTGTGCAAGGAAAAAATTGCACGGGTAACTACGTTTCTACCCGACCGACAAAAGCCAATATTTTTTTTCTGATTACTTTTGTGTACGTGCGTGCAGAACACGTAAACTGAACATTTTAATTATATTTGTATAATATATTACAGATTTTGTCATTGTTTCTTGATTTCTTTTACAGCAAACCGCTAATCCCATAGAACCCACAGGTTTTGTACGGGAAAAGCAATGTACACGGATTCCTCTATATTAATTATAGACTGATCTTCGAGTTACTTCCGGGACATATCCGAGAAGGGGCAACATAACTCGTATTCCTGAAACCGTAGGGAATGTTACGACAAAATTATGAAGCAAGTGTCAGGTTTAAATCAGGGCAAATTGTGCTGTTTTTCAACACATTTGTGAGGAAGGGTATTGAAAATTTAATTATTAAGGTAAAGAACGTATATAACGAAAGTGTTAATCACGACATCGTATTAATGAGGTCCCTTTGAAAGGTATCGTCTAATTTTGATATAACGAAAATCGACAAGAGGGTCACTTTCGTTAACTAGGTCATTAACATTAGTTATAATTGATTTCATAATTTGGTTTTAATAATTAAATTTAGAATTATTAGTTTTTGTATGCTCAAATGCAGGGTGAATAAAATTATAATATTATTAATGCTGCCATCTAATTAAATATTCAATTGTCTTAATGTATTGTATTGTTCTGTATTGTACTGTACTGTATTATTTTGTTGTGTATTATACTGTTCTGTATTCTATTCTGTTCTATCCTAGGTGGACCAGGGAAGTACGGACTGGTTTGAAAAATGTATTCAAAATCATTTTTTTGGATTCTACTTTTGAAAGTTAGTGCTCACCCAAATTATCATCCTGAGCGAGGCGATCTGCAATTTTTTCCGTCCGTTTTCCATTTCACACTTTTTCACAAAGGAATTCAATATTTCTTTCATCGCTTCAAAAATTCGAATTTATATTTCTAAATAATTCAAATGCAAGAAGCCCATTGAAAATTTTGCGAGAAATCTCAAAATACCTATGACTTATTGAGCGGATATTTTCTTTGGCGGGAAATTTAAAAAAAATTGCAAATGAAAAATTGGGAATATTTTTGTGAACGAATAAAAACGTTTTGCTATGTACACTAATGCGAGAAAAGTGGCGTGTCAGACCTATCTTCATTACAAAAGAGTAAATTCACATTATCTTTGAAAGATGTGATTGGGCTGGTGACTTTTCATGTTAGTTTATTCATTGTCCAGTGGAGTGATTCTGACCATGAGGTCTTACTTCCACCTTACCGTCCTTCAGGCTAAAGACTTGGAAAGGAGATATGTTGAGTAGCTAGGGAGTTTGAGGTACCGACCCGACATCGGCCTGGAATGGGCGAGAGAAACCACGTCTGTGAACCATATCCAAGGCAGCCGAGTAGGGATCTTATTCGAACTCAGACTCTCCGAATACGTCACCGCGCTCGATAATTAAAAGGAGTTACCATAAAATATAATCCAGTATACATTTTGCGAAAAATAAATTTCATAAGACATTTTAGCGAACGTGAACCCCAAAAGACCTGGGGTCGAGAAAGGAGTTCCAGAACTTGCTTTACGATGTGTTCGTGTATCGAAGACGCTGATGGCGTAGTTCCTTTCATGTAGAATTTCGCATGCGAAATAAGACAACATGTGTCCCACCGACACACCTTGAGCGTGCTTTGGGATCTACGGCAATTGCTCTGTGTATCTCCGAAGAGGCTTATGTCAACTTAGTTGTCAGAGAGGGAGAAACAAAAGGGTCATTCACCCTGACGAGCTACGGGTTCTTGCATGCCAAAAGCAAACGGAAAACAATGCTACAAAAATTATAGTTTCCCCTTGGATTTGGAGAGCATTACCCCTTTCAATTAGAGTGATAAAAACGTCTTGACCGTGCTTTCCAAATCTCCAGTTGATAAATACCTGCTTCAAACGTAATCGGCGATTTTATAATCTTTTTATTCAAATTTCATAGACACCTGATAATAGTTATCAATGACCTGCTTCAAATATTTCTGCACTGAAAAAATAACCTTTTTTCGTTCCAGTAACGTAAAAGAAGTTTTAGAAAAATTATAATCATATAAATAATTATCGTCATCGCTTTCTTTTTGGGATGAGGAATAAAGGAGTAGTAAACGATTAAGAAAATATTTTCATCCTGGTTTCTAATCCCGGGTTGATCGTCCATGTTTTCATCATGCGTTGACCCTTGGGAAACCGCAAGGACTCGAATCTTTCTCATCGACTCTTTCCCCGGAGTCATCAAAGAGCCTAAAGGGACTGAATCGGAGAAAGGATCCATGCCAAATTGATTTGTGTTATTGAAGCATTGCTGTTGCGAAAATTCTAACAGGAATAACAATGAAGTTCGTTGATAGTCGTTGGTTTTCGAAAAATTTGTAATTCAATCTATTGACATTGCTCTCGTGTAATTAAATTAAAATATATAGTACGACCTTCTAAGTAGACTACATTTTATTGAAATTAACGACGGTTCAACTTCTGCTTATTCTTATCATCAGGTGGTAGTATGTAAACAAATGTTAATTTTATCATGGTAACAAAATGAAAACAAGTCTATGAAATTGCTTTTATGTATATGCAGTTAGCACATTGCACAATCATTATTTCTTTAATTCAAAAAATTGAAAATGGCAAAACTTAAGATTATTTATTCAGTTTCAATAGGGCGCTTTATTTACAAAAAATATTAATTATATAGAAATGTGTGGCGAGGTTTTTTGCCTGTACGCCTTTCAAATGCCCCTTAAATAGAGCCGTGGGCTGTGCATACAACGCCCTGGTATTCACTCTCATTGAATGGTTAGTTGCAGTTTTAATTTTGCCAATCTTTGATTTTGAACTAAAAATGATTGTAATTTATTTGCTGGTGATTTGTATCGTAATAGTATTTTTAACATCCTTTAGTGCTTCTTTGACATTATTTAATTTAGTTGTAAAGTACCTTTTAAGTATAGTGCAACTATCGGTTTATTGAGCACCGTTGGGAACCATGGGACACGAATATATACAATTAATATAAACATATTTACAAAAGATACTTAAATAAGAGAAAGAAATTATAAAGTATTATATACAAGTTTTTTCATAGAAGTAAAGATTAAAATAAAATGCAATTATTTACAATACAAAAAACATAATTGAGATAATGCTCGGAAAGTCTTCTCAACATGTCTCCACCTGAAACAAAAGAAAAAGACGAAGCGGCAGAATCACGGTTCATTTGAATCAGTAGTTTCAGCGCATATTACTCTTTCTCTCATATCCCTCACATAGCTTAGGAATTGACCCAGGGACTGCACTACAGATACTCTATTGTCTCTCATTATCGCAAATTCTAAACCTATGTTAATGTGATAATTTTGGATTGCACCAACTTGGATAAAAGTTCATTTTTCATCTGTTTTCGGGCACGTTAGTAAATTGTGAATCCAGTCTTCATTTTTTCCACCGCAAAGTGGGCAAATAGAATCTCGATCCCCTCTCAGATTACTTTATTTCCTTCCTCTTAAGCGAAACCATCCGTAACCCGATCGTTCTTTTGATTTGAGACAGTCAATGTATGGTTTCCTACCCCATTGCCCAGCTACTAAGGTTTGCACGATAAGTGATCTCTTTTCTAGTCTGTTAGTTTCTGTTTCACGACGGTATAAGTCTTGGAGTTTTCTCTTAATATCTTATAGAGCGTTTAACGACGGACTATTCTGACATACACAATTGATTCCTGCTTTATAAATTAAATTTTTAATTTGCCTGTCCCATTTTCCTTCTGTATTACAATGGTAAGACTGGGTTACTAATGGGTTCCTGGTACCTGCCCTTATCGAAAACTAATATTTAATTGCTCTTAATTGGAGAGTTAGTTCAATGGGAAGCAACCCAAATTCCTATAAAATGCCACTGTTTGCTGTTCATTGAGTTATGCCCGTTACCATTTTAAGATATTTCGTTTGAAGCGAGTTTAAAATATCGTAATACCCCGCGCCCCATATTTCCGTTCCGTACGCTATTCCCGGGATGAGTAGAGAATGAAACATTTTATCCCTAAGTCTTGGTGCAATTTCAGGAATTGTAATTTTTTATTTTGTTATTGTACTTAAAAATGTATTTGCCTTTTCGTCGAGCATGATTATTCATGAAGAATTCCCCCGACATTTTCTTTATTTTCCTCCAATTTCTATTAATGTGAAATTTAGGGTAATATTTTTAAGTGTACAGTCGCCCAAATAAAAAAGAGTCAATGTTGTAGTTTTGAACTATCGATAATTTTAACGAAAATATTTAATCCCTTTTTAATGGCGTAAAAACTCATTTAAAAAAATCAGATAGTGCACTAAACGCCATGCTTCCTTCGGCAGTTGGAAACCACTTTCCGCGCGAAGCAAAACGATGCTGCCTTCGGCCTGCGTCCACGCCCAGCGTTTCGGTCATTTGGCGCTGTGCAGCTACGGCGCATGCGCACGTCACGTGTTGGCGATCGCGCGTGCACGTCAAAATGCGTGGCAGCGAGAGGGCGCCGCGCCGCACCGTCATCGGGCGTTCTGCGCACGCGCCAACACAGCAGTGAGAAGGGGTCGCGGAGGCGGGGCCGGGAGAATTGAACAGTGGAGCGGCAGTCTTCAGACAGCGCAGGCGCACGAATTGTGACGCGAGAGCAGTGGGATACGAGCGGTGAGTGAATGCAGTGACATTCCCGGACGCATGCGGCGAGTCACAACTTTCATGTGATTCCGTAAATATTTAAGAACCTATTTAAGTAATTTATTGTAAATGTAGATCTATATCTTATGACACATTCGCAAAAGCCAATGCATATACGTTTCGAACAATAAAAGGACGATTACATCGTTATGCAACAACAAGCGATGCTATGGTCACACAAATATGAAGAGAAATTTAAATGTAATTAAATAATTTTAACTATATTGCTGTTTGCAAAACTGAAATCTGATGGGTCTTCGGACGCAAAACCCTAAGCTGTTCTTTCTTTTCCGCGTTGAATTCGTCAAAACCTGTCTTTATCTCGAGTTACATTGAGCTTGCGCCTTAGATGCCCGAATTATGGTGTATTAATTGGATTAGGTTGCTTTGACTTCGATACATCCATTCCATTTATCGTTAACATACAAACTTCATTGCTCACACAGTAACCACGAAATTTCTTTAATTTTGCTCTGTAGCGGGGAGGGGGACGGAGTTGGGATCAAATACCCTTTCAGAACATTACATATCAATATTAAATAAATAAAATAAATTTATTGTCAAAAAAAACAGTACAAACTGCGTATGACCACGTGGAGGGAAAAAAAACTAATTTACTCTCCGGAAGCAAGCAAGGGACCATCCCATCAATTCCGATCAAGGGCCCTAAGGCAGAGGCAGAGGCAGATTCAAAAATTTCAGCAAAGTTATAATACTAATAGAATGTCAATATGTTTGTAATTTTAAGCAAAAAAAGTTACATGTACAAGTTATTATCGAACTATAGATTATTCTGAGTATAGTGTTTAAAAATCATAAGAAATGAAATAACACTAAATTTACGATTTATTGTTACAATAAACACGCCCCTAGACAAAGCCTAGAGAACCTGTATGATAAATCCGCCTCTACCAGAAGGAAAAACGGAGAAAAACCCGGGCCAGGATGGGGCTACAGAATTTATGTACACAACCGTGCCAAAGTTGAGTACACATAAAACTAAATTAATATGAGCCATAAGACAACACAATCATGCAAGAAAATAGTTTTTGAAATTGTTATAAGTTGTTTAAAAAGTACTACAGCAATGGCGTGATAAAGCACAAGACGAATTTAACTTTTGTTAAAATCAATAAATTCTTTTACAGTGTAGAAGCACTGGTGCAGGAGGTAGTTTTTAACCGCGGATTTGAAGATATTCAATTTCATAATATCTTTTATATTCTTGGGCAGGGAATTATATAGAACGATTCCCGAATGGTATGGTCCCTTTTGGCAAAGAGTGGTTGACACTCTAGGGCGATGAATATTACTACTATTGCGTGTATAGTGTTCGTGAACGAGACTGTTTCGTATAAAGCAAGGGTGGCACTTCAGTAATTCGGACTTAACAAACACGACTGTTTCATAAATATAAATGCAGGGAAGTGTTAATATATTTAATTCCTTGAATAAAGGTTTACAAGAGTTTCGGGGGTGAGATTTACAAATTATCCGAACTATCCTCTTCTGAATTCTGAAAGTTTGAATACTCTGACCGGAATTACCCCAGAAGGTAATGCCGTAACGTAAATGGGAGTAAACGTTTGCAAAATATACGCAACGGGAAATACGTGGACTAACTGCGTTAACTAAGATTCGGAATGCGTAACACAATTTGCTTAATTGGGAATTAAGATTGTCAATGTGACAATTCCATTTGAGGTTGTCTTGAATATGGAGACCTAAGAATTTTGTATTTGTAACAGTTTTTAATTGTGTTCCGTTTAAAGAAAGAGAAACCTGGGGTAAAGATTTTGTGATACTATTGTGAAATGACATAGACACTGTTTTGTCAGTGTTTACAATGAGACGATTTGCATGGAACCAAGTCGAAAGGTTAGACAAAACGTTTTGAGCATTGGCGTGTTTACATAGTAAATTAGTGTCATCAGCTAAAAGAACCATTTTGCAATAGTGTCATCAGCAAGAAGAACCATTTTGCAATATCTTTAGTTATTTGATTACAGTATTCTGGACAGCTTTTTAGCGCTCAGACTATGAAGTGTTCAATATAATGTTTCACAGGAAACAGTATTTTTTGTATCAATTCCTCTGCGTGTTCTTTTGCTACAAAAGTTTGCCAAAATAATATCCTCGGGGAACGTGTAATGGATGGAATCTCGATAAAGGGAGAACGATTTCTCTCGATTTTCGGACACCTCGTATTATCCTAAATTACAAAAGTTTTAACATTAAGTATGTCATATATTGCAGGAAGCTCATTTTTCAACCCACAACGAACGTATATTTTCATAAATTATGAATGGTTTTAAAATCTCTCTCGAGTAATCATAACTTTGAATTTGTAAAAAGTAACGATCTTCATACAACTCGCTCAACGTTGCCATGATTAAAATACCGGTAAGAGGATCAAGTAAGTTTTATCTGAAGATGTACGAGATGCACGTGCTTAGATTTCATATAAAACTTCATCTATAAGACGACCCCCGATCGCTCTGCTGGGTGAAGCTGATATGAGCGACTGCACGCTTTGGAATGACGAGCAAACCTCCCTGCATTTTATGCAGGTCCCTAGGGAAGTCCTACACACACATGAGGAAAGAGAGTTACAGGAAAAACACTCTTTCAATTACCCAGAATTCTGAACCGATGATATGCTTTGTATGTGGCTAAAAATTAAATGTCATTACGAATAAATTATTGCATTTCGGTCAAAAAAGCGCATATTTCAATCACTTATATTTTTGCCCAATCTGAATCATTTATTCCTGATAATCATGAATACGAATAATACATCCTCTTGTAAAAGTTCAAATTGTCTCATTCGTGATCTCAATGGACAGGCTTCAGTCATAATACATGTTCACGTCAAGGAAATGTTTCATGTACGCTTTCAGGAAAAGAAACGTCTAATACTCGCGCGTTTCTAATTTAATATTATTTCAGTAAAAATTCCATGATGAAAAATTAATTGTGCCTTTTGCAATGTTGTTTTGCATAATACTATTGTTCGTAATTACACGCAAATATATTTTTCTATACCCGTCACTTGGAGGAAAACGTACTATCCTAGAAAGTTAATGTCTACAGCGCAAAGCGTTGTAGTTTGTACGTTTCTGACAAAAAGGACCAGACAAAATATACTGACGTGAACACAAAAACGAACGACCAGTCGACAGGATTATGTGGTCAGTACGAAAGTCCCCATGTACGAAAGTCCTTCCAGTATGACAGTGACCTGAACGTTTTATCATTAGCACCACACGTGAGTGTATGTGAGGCAATGTACGAAATAGTTCGAAAATGTATTAGTTCATAAAATAAATAATAACTTTTGATTAGTATCAACTAATTTTAAAAAATCAGAAGAAAACAATAAGTTTGAAGCACAGTTTCCTTTTTAATTTGAAGGAACATGTAAATGATAACGGCCCATTCACACAATTCGGTTTTATCAACACGAACAATTGTCATAGTCTAATCAAAATAGACAATCAATCTCCGAAAAGTTCTTGTAGAAATTAAACTTGTAAACACTTTTAAATTAACTCAATTGAAATGTCAATAGTTTCCATCGATCTGACTAGTGCTAAAAATGTTAAGAGTTCAGTCTCTATGAGAATTTTGACTCTACTATGACCATTTCCATACAGAAAAATGAGGATGGTGTAAGAGGAGCCATAGGGCTAACATAATGTCGTGACGTGAACACTTCAAATTTTTTGTTAATAATGGAGATGTAACATGACACGACTTAACTCTCGTTCATTTTGTTTGTGGGGCTTTACGGCTCATGGTGACATCAAAGGTCATTGGAGCCCGAAAAACTTGTACAGGTAGGGAAAATGCAGTTACGCACTAGGGAGAGCCAACATGACTCTCCCCGCGTGTGGGACTCGCCGAAAGACTCAGCCATACCCACTAAAAACCCTCCTGCATTACAACTCTAAACACAAATTCCAACATATCACATGACTTTTACTAGAAACATTAAAAAAAAAAGAAGAGGAAAGAGGAAAATGAAAGATACCCTAGCCCTAATAGCGTCGGGATCGAAAAGAACAAGAGGTGACCAAGGGAGGTCAGAAAAGAGAAAGGAAGGAGCATGGCACAAGTAAGTGGAAGTAATGCCATACTCAGCTCAGGGCCCCGTGTTCGCCAAACACGTACTTACTAGATGTAAGTCCCCTGGGGCGAGGTATAAGCGCTTGATAATAGTAGGTCTGTGAATAAACCATCCACCTTGCTTAAAAATTAGCGAATTTTCCACAAACCATTTTGCTTTCATTGGAATGCCGTAGATAGCGTTCTTAAGAAACGTTTAGAAAAATTGTAAAGAACTATTGACCGAAGAAAAGTAGATGTTAGAATGCGCAGTACTAAAACCCCTTTCTTTCACACAAAATCGTTACACAAATACACTTTGAAAATAATTTGTTTTGAAAATATATTTACACATTTCCTCAATGTTCATGCGTGGAATTTGTTATGTTTACGTGGTTCAAGGGGATTAGCGACTTGCTGTCAAGAATAGTGTAATACTCCTTAAATTCATTAAAAAAATTACTGTACACTATTCAATCATGATAAGTTTTACAAATAAATTACATTTTAGCGATGTACACCTAGATGCAACACATCAAAAGGATATCCAGTGATTTGCATCAACAATTAAATTTTTAATCTGTGGATTGCAGATTATCGACACAACCTGCATATGTATATTGTCATTGTTTCTTTATTTCTTTTACAGCAAGCCGCTAATCCCATTGAACACACCGGTTTTGTACGCGAAAAGAAATGTACACGGATTTCGCTACACTGCTCTTAGAGTTACTGCCGTGTCATATCCGAGAAAGAGCATATAATACTTCGTAATGTCTAATTTTTTCAGAAATTAATATGTTATATATTACATGTCAAGATTTCGGTCACTTGTTAAAGAGCAGAAAATAGGTTGTTGAGTTATGTAATTATATATTTGTCTATTACAATATAGCACGTAAATTTTGTCATTAGCTATTCCTGATTTCAGGGCTTTCGAATCTCGTGTGATATTGACATAAGCTCTGAAATAAGCGAGTTACATACCTTGAGCAAGATTAAGGTTTTGAAACGCTTTCACAACTTTTTAAATTTTTTCTGTACGTTATTTGAATAAAGTTTCAATTCACGTATTACGATATAGTTGCAACCTTTGTTTCTTTCTTCAACTTGACATTGATGGAGTTCACAAACGAAGATATTTGCTGTTCATGATAAGTTTTAACATAATTTTAATTAGTAGTTTGTATTTTCATAAATCCTCCCTATTGAGCTTAGAATTCAAAACCGTCTGAAATTATTATAGTAAGATATTGTTCCACTTTAAAAATTAGTCCCATGATCGCAGTTTTCAATTTCTCCGGATGAATCATTGTACCCCTCTCTCCTTCCAGTTCTGTGAAACGTTATTCTTTGAAAATTGAGCAATATATATACTTCAACTGTTTCTCTGCTTTCATTTATTTCAGTTAGAATTATTACACCTAGATTTTAAACGTGTTCTTGGTTTTGTAAGCAAACATGTTTCAATTTTATTTAATAGGTCTTATACTTACATGTATACTCCCGGAAACATAAAAGGGCTCACAAAAATATTATAAGTCCCGCGCTCTTAGCAGTTTGGATTTGTTAGGTTTGCAATACCACTTTCCTGCGATGCGGGCAAAAACTCCTCACCTTCGTTCGACCAATCGTAGGCAAACTTGAAACTGCTTCCATATTTGGCAGACCAATAGAAGACTAGAACTGGCGAACATACCCCTATTAAATCGTAACCAGAGAAAATGTTTTATTACGCCGCTATTAAAGAAATATTTCGTGATTTTTTATTATACACGTCTTGGACTTCCATTACAAAAATCATTCTTTATGTTCTTAACTTCAATAAACTTTATTATTATCTGTATTAAAATGACATCACAAGTTGTTGTCTGACAACGCCGTCCTAGAGAATGAAAACAAATTAAACTTCTCCGTAAAAACATTTGCTTCTTACTGTAAAAAACATTGTTTTTATCATAGAATTTGGATATCATCGCGAGTTATCGTATGGATTTTTAAAAATTCGTATCAGAAATTATATACAAATATTCCTATAAATTCTGAACTTTATACAGTGGTGTAAACAACTCAAAGCTCATTGGCATGAAGTGAAGTGTATTGTCTGCAATTGAATGAAGTGAAGTGTCACATAATTTGCATTTCTTTTATACCATTCTTATATATCAATCAGAATTCAAGAATTATAGAAAACAGTTGTATAAAATATGATTGAATAACACTAAACATTAATTCTCGCGATATTAATAAAGAATAAATAAATTACCTGCACTAGAAATATATTGATCCCAGATATAAACCTTTGGCTGTAATAGCGCAACATAAAACAACATGCTCAGAGAGTAATATTACAAAAAACTTTGCTTAGATATAAAAAATACAAAAAAAAACAAGCCACTTTTATTAAGATATTCAAATGAAATTGAGTTTTATTCACACAGATTGACTAAGTTAATCACACAATAAAACATCACATTTCATACTTGGGAAATTTAAGTAATTTACCAAAACAAGAAAAATATTCCAGAATAAATTATAGAACAAAAGTTAAAATTGCATTTAATTGCGTATATCTCATTCTCTCAGCTATAAATTTCATCATTTTCTCTGATTTCCTTCTTTCCTTTACCTTTTATAATTTCTTTCTTTTCTTCTCTCTTTCCTACCTTTTTTCATTCTTTCTTTCCTTTCCTCTTTCCTTTCTTCTTTTATTCCTTCTTTCTTTCTTTCTCTCTCACCTCTTTTCTATTTCCTTTATTTCGTTCTTTCGTTCTTTCTTTCTTGTTTTCCTTCCTGAACACTTATATAAAATCAAGGAACATAATTATAATTCATTCACGTTAATTTCAAAAGAGTACAACTTTTATTCTTCACAAATACAGAAATCATTTTATACACATATAATAATAATAACAATAACAACAACAATTCATTCTTTATTTAAAATGTGAACACCGATATTCAGTATTAATTGTTGATTTCAATAGCAGGGGACGAACATGGTAATTTAGTTACATTCTTTACGAGTATATAACTTTTTACGAACCAACATGGATATTTATTTTTGTGAAGATAAACGTATTAATTAGACATTAAACATAATATTTACAGTAAATTAAATTAGTAGCGGCGCAGTTGACAAGATACATATAAATTTAAATATGAAGTTATTGTAACTGGTTGGTCTCAGCATTTCAGATTCAGGGTCATATTTTAAGAACTTGTTTTAAATCTAGAAATCTCCTCTAATTAACATAATATTTTACCATCAATAAAATAGAGAATTTCGTATTTTCAGAAGGCGTTGAACAAAAATATGAAATTATACGAATGAGGTGTTTCATTGGAATATTTCTGTGACTTATGCGGGTTATTTAAATGGCGTTCTACCTTTTGCTGCCTCTTAAAATACAAATTTAGATCGCAGAAGGGTTCATCCCGAACAGACCACGGAGACGCGAATGACACGTCACTTTTGTTTAACAAATAGAACGTAGAATTAAAGTTGCTTTTATATTTGATGGTCTAATGGTAGAGCAGAAATAACGAAGAGATTCGTAATAAAACTCGCGAAGATAAATATTGAATATTATCATTATTAGTTGAATATTTTTTAGTTTTTAGTCATACACATTTCAAAGTATTTACAGAAAGTAATACTTATAAAGACAAAAAGCTTAATTTCCCCTTGAAATTCAATCAGTTCGCAATTATGTGATCTCTATACGACATGCCATGGAATGGAATATGTTGGAAATTATAGTATTGTGTAACTGAATGATGAATAATGCAGAAAAATCGCTATTGTTCCACGATACAATGTGGGTTACATTGTAAGAATTCAATCACATAAATTTGCTAATCAAGCCGTACGTTTACGAAATATTTAGGTTTAAGCTCATATCTTGAGAATTCTCTTTAGTCAAGTCAAACTGTCTCCGTGTAGGTCCCAAAGGTACCCATGGCATAAAGAAATAGAAGCATATTCGCATCAATTAAGAAGTGTTGTTTATTGTAGATCCTAGTGTTTTTAGAAGATTTTATATTATTTGCTTTATATGTTCGTTCGTAATCTAATATTTTTGTTACATACCTTACTATTAAGCAATAAGTGCAGTGTTTATCTTTACTTTGTTTATCCATATAGATTAAATTTTTTTTTACATTTAGTCTTTACTTTCCAAAATAGTTTCCCATAAAAGGAAATAACTGTTCATAAAAACATATTTAATTTTCAATTTTAATATCTTGATTTTAGAATTTTCTACAACCTTGTTTCGAATTATTTAGTCGTTAAACTTAACAAATGTTTTATATTTGTTTTTATTGGCTTTAATGGTGTTCAAATTTATTAATTATGCACTTGTATGATCAATAATTGTTCAAATACCTTCTATGTTCATCTCATGTATATATACTGCTTTTGAAGATTCGTACAGAGGCTGTTTTACCCCAGTATATTTATCCTCATAAATTACTCCCTTCTTTATGTTTTTCACAATTTCCCAAAAAAGTTTAAATTCCTTTATTTTGTTTATTATCGCATTATATTGGTATAATAGGAATGTTATAGATTGCTTAATATCTTTTATGTTCTCACGATGGATATCATTTTTTTGTTTACAATCTTCAAATTAGTGTCATCAACGAGATGCACTTAATCAGTCTATTGGCTCTGCAACATTTGATGCGACTGTTCGTGTAGCTGCTCCTAGCATTCTGCTTTGCTGACAAAGACAGGCCGTTTACTTTCTTATTCCCTCACCTTTAAAAGATAGGTCTCGAATTTGAAACTTATATTTCTTTTATAATCATGGCAAAAAACAAACACTTTTTCAACTCCCAAATCGCAAACCACGCACTGTACCATTTTAAACAATTTCAATTAACAGAAACGAAGTAATATAAGAAGAAAAAAAACTCTCAAGCAACTATCCGCCGTCAAATAACACAATAACCAAAACAGTGACTGGATCTTTCTCAAGTGTTGTTTAATTCGAAAAAATTCCTTTACTTAACATACACAACAGCAATTCATTTAAATAAGTTTACTCTTAAATAAATAATCATCAAACATATCAAACAAACAAACGCCACAGCAATATGTCCCTCCAAAAACCATACTAATTCATTTATTGTTATTCGCACATAAACATTCCTTACCAAACACAGCCATTCAACAATATTTACTCTTAATAACCATTACATATACCAGTTATAGACACATTATTTACTTGACGAAAAAAATGCTATTTGTTAGATCACTGTTTATTTTTGTTTACTAACCTTAATTTCTAAAGACCCGACACTTAAAAGTTCAGAACACAAACAGTTTTAAACCTGCAGATTGACCTAGATTTTTAACTCAATCCATTACACACACTCACTTCTCAAAATACAAAACTTATTATATCCAGGTTTCTTTTGACAATGCGTTCAAAAATCCACCCAAGATACTCCTTAGAACCATATAATGTCGTACGAAGTATGGAGGTCATTAAACAAACACGTCCTACTCAAGCGTTACTTAGCGAAGAACTATGAACTATCGTCACAGCATAATATTATACATTCGTGACAGACCATAGAAAATCCGTGTGCTGGCCTTGCACCTAGAGACAGTAGAGCCTCTATCCGCCAGCAAATATAAAAATATTGCCACAGTTATCCCACGGTCACCTTAGATACTAAAGTGGCCATGGGTATCCCCAAAACGCAATACGAGTTCAAAAGCGATATGGGGAGGTTGTATATATTCGATAATCCGTAGTTTGATGAAGTAGGTTGTGATTCACCAAAACTAATGATCTCGCTCACCACTTGAAGATCTAGGTCTGTCGTCGAGCTGCAATTTTGGGATGCTCTATGAACAATTATAGATTATATTTTTTATTAACACTAAGTTTCATTAACATCAATTTTCATTTTCATTAGTTTTGATGAATTAAGTATTACGTAATTTGTGTATAGCTCGTTCGACTTTCGTTTTGGGGCTATCATCATTCAATATATTTATTTTTCGTTATACATCTTGTCGAAGTAGTGTGATGTAAAGATAACTTCAAAATACTGATAATGGTACATGGGAAATTTGGTGAAAACTTAAGAACATATCGTAGTAAACTAAAATATTTCTTTACGTCAATATCAACATATTGTCTTTACTTCGTCGACAACGAATACATATGATCCTGATTAAAAACTCGTTATATTTTGCAAGAATCGCAAAAATTAGATTCAAAATATATGGAACTTATTATTTCGAATAATGTTATGGAGGAAAAACTGAATAAAAATGTCCACCCATTCCTACCGGGATCGAATCCTGGACCTCTTCGTAATAACGCTCTCACGCTACCGCAAAAGCACATGGGAAGCTACGGAAAGTAGAAAATTTTATGACAAAATAGTGCTTTTAAACACTATGGCATTTACCATATATTCGATCATATGTTTTTATTTTGTGTTACATGTGCGTATATTTAGATAATGTATTCAATGGTGAGTTGATGGCAAAATTGGCGAATGTTTATAAAAATGTTTTTTTCATAGCGGTACTTTACTATTAGTGTTAGTATTAGCGATATCCATCTTTCCCTTGTGTAGGAAACACAAGACTTTGACTGAAGAGCCATCTGACGGCCGGAAACGGCAACCAGACTTTCAGAATCTTGAACAAAATTAGAGAAAAGTTATCGCGATTCAACGGAAGAAAAGTCGAATAAAAATAGAACAGCAATGAAAAATAAGGTGAAACGAGTGTGATCGAATGTGTCGATGAATACTTAGTATCTCCTAAGAGTTTGAATGCAAATGATGGCGTATTTGTCGAAAAAACTCAATTTTAAACTTCAGAACCGAGTCTCTTATATTTCCCGGCCGTCGCGTTGCTATGGACTGAGAAATTAGTGGCAAGACCCGACCGGGCCTCTTGATCATCAATTATTTAATGCATTTCGGACGTTTTTAATATGTTTCCCGCACGAAGATCGAAGCCTCATTCCGCTGGGTAAGTTTCCTCATCCCGAAGGGATCACGATTCGTACAAGGCGTATCCCTACTTCCGGAGCATTCTAAGTAGGCGAGCGCGGGACTGATGACTCGTATCGATACAGATGATGCGAACTATATTTTCTGCGTGCTGTATGTTCATTTTCTAGCATTTTCATAGAATGATAAAATTCCCGCAGATCCAGACGGGATGTGCTCAATTCTGTTCGAAGGTCGCAGCCAAATCGCCATCTCCGAGTTTTCTTTCTTCGTCTTTTTCCCGCAGTTTATCAAAGAGGAGTTCAAAGAGACGCAAAATTCACCATCGCTTCAGAAGTTGTGCCTGTTCTAAAAAAAGAGACATTAAAGTTTTATTTTATTGCTAGTGAAATTTCTACATCTTGACTAACAGAGTGAATCGTAAAGAATTTGATTCTCCGGAAGGATGTCAGATGTGTGACATGAATGGGTGGAGGTGCAACATCATAGTCGAACACTGACTGCCATTAAGTTGTTGTGAATTGTCTCATAATAGAGGATCTACGTCTGTACTCTACATATCTCGACTTGCCACATAAGTCTCGAATTATTCAGATCGGAAGTGAAGTTTCCTGTACTGCAACTGAAGATGCTTTTAAGAAAATTCTCGCCGACTTAACGCCTCTCTGTGGAATTCTGTGGAGGGAGAAGCGAAGTTGTAGTTCAGGAAGAACGAAGCAAATTTGTATTTAAAACATGTGTGAAAATGAAGATGCAAAATGGCTTTTGACGATAAATGTTGAAGTCGAGAAAAATCCATCTTCGGAGGTATAAACGCTTACCGTGTCTAAACGACTAGCAACGTGACGACTATGAATGAAAACATTTTTCACGTCAAAAAACGTTTTACAAAAATGTCCGCCACAACAAGGTTAATCTGAATTATCGAAAACGAAAAGAAAAAAAAATAGACGTGGTAAAATACTTCAAATTAAGAAAGTAATTTAGGTAAGAAAACATAAATCCCCACAAAATTCAATAGGTTCTTTGTTCTGTGTACTTGACAAAGATGAAAGATATGACTTTCCGGAACATTTTCCAATTTTTCTCTCCCTAGAAACCTTATTCTGACTATTACGAAATTTTTTTAAAAAAAAGTTAGCCAAATCAGACCAGCCGTTCTCAAGTGATGCGCTTACAGCATTTAATTTTTATTTATATAAATTTATGTATTCAGTAAATTTTCTGAATGTTTAATCTTTATCCAATGTAATTCCCAAATAAATGTGGTCTTGGAATTTTTTTGTTGGACTTTACGGCTCGTCGACATCTAGGTCATTAGAGCCCTAAAATTCTGTACAGCTAGGTAAAATGCAGTTACGCACTAAGGAGAGCCAACATGACTCTCCCCGCGTGTGGAACTCACCGAATGACTCAACCATACCCACTAAAAACCCTCCTGAATTACTCAAAACTCAAATATCAACACATCTCAAAACATTACACATATCATTACAAAAATAAAATTAAAGAAAGAAGAGGAAAATGAAAGATGCCCTAGCGTCGGTCGTCGAAAAGAACAAGAGGTGACCAAGGAAGGTCAGGAAAGAAAAAGGAAGGAACCTATCACAAGTAAGTGGAAGTAATGCCAGACTCAGCTCGGGGCCCCATGTTTGCCAAACACGTACTTACTAGATGTAAGTCCCCTGGGGGGTGTGGTATTGGACTACCCATATTTTACATACCTTCAACTTTAGGGCCTTTCAATTTCGCTCTATTTCGTCAGCTCGATTTCGCATTCAGTCGTTTGAAGTAGTTCCAAGTTGTGCCACAAGTAGCGCTCTATTCATAAAATCTCCACGATGAAATAACACAACGGCAGGGAAGCGACCTCTCCCATTGACAGTCGCAGCCAGACCAGAGCCAGACGTCCACAGATTCGGGAAGCGGTGCCCTACGCCCCACCAACACAAGAGTCACTCCTTTCGGAAAATTGAGATCCCTACTTCGTTTATTGAATATTTTCTTATGTTTTATTAATTATTAACATTTTGTGAAGAATACTAGAAAGAGAAAACATTTTCCCGAAAAGCAATGATGATAAAATTCTAAGCGAATTACAATAATTTTATTTTTATAACAAATTAGAATATATAATACGATTATTATTCAAATATTTAGAAGTGTCAAAAAGGATAATTGTTCTAATTTATATTCTCAATTGTTTGTTCAAGGTATTTGTGTTACTCACCGATGACGTACATCCTGCAAAAAGGAGTCATAAAAATGTTTTACCAAAAAAATAGATTTATTGGCATGTTTTTTTAATTACATCATTAATTGAAACTTGTCACATTGATAACAATATTATGTAAGAAATTAATTGTTTTATCTCCTTTTTCCTTACGCATCTTGTCGTTGCTTCAGATAATGACATAAAGTTTAGATAAAATAACAGTTTTGAGAAAATACAAGAAAACAAACAAAAGAGATATCAAGAATAACATATCTATGACAATTTGTGGGTCGCATATGAGGAACCCCTCAATATTTGACCAAACTCATGGTACATTTTCTATTCTATTTTCTTTCACTTTCTCGTGTACGCAGTATATAGTTATTTTTTTAATTTGCGTCCAATCTTTCTACATATTCATTATTCACATTCAATCTCGGAAACTGGTGAATATATACACAATACATGAGAAAATATTTACAGGATTCAAAATCACATATATATATGTGTGTGTGGGGGGGCGATGTTTGAATGTGTCGAATCACGGGTGTGCAAACAGTATAGTAAACTAGACATGACATGGGCGTTGACGTGATAAGTTTACGTCCGGTGGTTCAAAGAAAACTCTTTGTCCCTAGTCTGCAGGGATCGGAGAGATGGGGATGATATGATGCCTCCTACTTTGATGTTGTGGGGAAATTACCAGGGTGCCGGATGCCCTTCGGCGCATTTCCGGACATGGGTTTATTACCAAATATTGCTGTTCTGAGTCCCCTCTTGTGTAACTGTGAAATAGGGATTCTGAATCATCCTGTATATTATGATATGTATATGAATAGTACATAATATGAATATGAATAAGCGAAATACCACGGACTGACTGACTAAACCCGAAATCTCAGAAACTAAACGCCTACAAACTTGAAATTTGGCAGATAGGGAGTTTGGGGAGTAGACATACACTGAGAAACGATTTTACGAAAAATCATCCCTAATGGGGTGAAATGGGAGCTGGAATATTTTATGAAAGTATCCCACCATAACTCTAGAGTGCTTGGAGCAATTTTAACCAAACTGGATACACAGATGACTGACAAGCCTTATGGGGGTAAGACACCCCTTGCATCCCTAGAGTGGGGGTGAGGAGGGAATGACATGTAAAAATAATGGGAAAATCCGATATTAGATTCGAAACCACAGTTTTTGGTGACATTGGGATGGAAAAAGACGTCCCAGATGCTTTCCAAGATAACAATCAGTCCTCATTGCAGATAATACACCCCTAGCATCCCTAGGGTAGGGGTGGGAACGAAGGACAGGTAAACAATGTCGCTAAGCTTTTTAATGGACTCTGAGTGGGAGGGATAATCCTCAGATATATTTGCTAAAGCTGACCGGGATTTCGCTACTTGATGACGGGTTTATATTGACACATTGCATCAGACTGAATAAATATACAATTTACTGAATTCTGAATATGATTCTCATAAATGATTAGTAACCTCTATTCTTATGGAGAAATAAATGGTTACACTTTGCGTTTAATGTACTCAAACATTTAATAAGAGAGTTAAGCAGTTTAGTGATCTGTTAGTGAGCAATCACTAAGAAAAAATAATAAAGAAGAGTTTAACCACAACTCTTGTGTTTTTCAAGAAACGTCCCCAGTGAAACATCAGAGACCTACTCGGGTCTCGAACGGCGATCGTCAACTGCGGGGTGCACTACAGCTTGAACGATTGTTGGCATCAGAACCTGTTGCTCAAAGAGCGACTATAACACAGGCCTGGCACATACTACGATGATTCGTCTGATGCGTACGTATTTATAAGGTTCTGTACGTGTGTGGTCCTTTAGAAGTGGGGACTCTGACCAAAGGCTACACGTGATGCGCAATTAGAGAATGGCAAAGAAGCTTCTAGAAGCTTCAATGTCAAACAGGACGAAATACCACTTCCCAGATTCATCATTAAACAGCCGACGCTGAAGGCATCCGCTATGACTTGGGCGCTTACGCCTATAAACTCGGCAACGTTGACAAGCGGTCAATAAAGATTCAAAATATATGACTTGAGATGCGCTCCGGCGGACTGGACCGTAGCAGCGGGCGACCCTGACCTATAGAGACCAGTAGTAACTGAGAACAGGACGCCCCGCCGAGGTGCCTACATATGACTCTCGAAAAAGTAAAAGTCGAAGTGAAACGTAGGAATGAAATCAAAAGCAAAAATGTCACTCCGTGACTACATAATAAAAAACGACTATATTGGTGTAGAATAAATCATTTTTGGGACCTCTGAAGTGAAGTGATAACCTCATTGGCAGATAAGTACACGTTCATCCCTTATAATGAATTAACACCCTTTGTGTTGGGTGTGAGAAGTGAAATGTAAAAATAACCGAAAGTGACAGATATTAGTGTTGAGATCGTAGTTCTCAGGACCGCTGAAATTAGTAGTGATATTTTAGAAGACGTCAAAGCTTACAATCAGCCCGTATAAACTCCAGCATCCCTAGGGAAGGGGATGCCATGGAAATAATATCGAAGAAGTCATACCAGTGACGAGTCCATAAATTTCATTGTCGCTGAGTTGATAGTGAAATCCCGATGTCGTGTAAGTCTGAACTCAGCCCTCATGAAACAAACACTACCAGCACCGCTGGAGTGGGGGTGGAAATGGGTTTATAGATAAAAATAATTGAAAGCTAATATTAAAATATAGGGGACTGAGCCCCCCTCTCAAGTATCAATTTAATAATTATTCTGTTAAACGAAAAAAAAATTAACTGTAGCAAATAGAAACTACATATTTGGAAAATACATATTTGGTATTGTTGAATCAGTTGTTAATAATAAATTCTTAGTGACAAAAAAATGAATTAAAAATAGTTTTCTAAATGTATTTGTCTATTGGTAGTAGAAAACTGTTAAATTAGCATTAACAATAAGTGCTCATTTACTTCATCTTTAGTGCGCTAATAAAAATTAAAGTGCGATAATTTTCAAAATGTTAATAAATATTTTCCGTCTTCTATTTAAGGTAGCAGTGCACCGGGAAAAGAACGGCAATTCCTTGATGACTGCGCTGAAAATACACTAGTGTTTTAGTACTTGACCTGTATTACCAGGAAAATACATATTTGGTATTGATGAATCAATTCTTCTTAGTAATTCTTAGTAGTCAATAGCAGAATTCAAGCACTAGAATATTGGCGTATTTGCAGGGCAGTCATGATGGAATAGTCTTTCTTTTCCCGGGGCTCGTTCGGTTGCTTGCTAAAGAGGATACTGATTTCTTTCTTTTGGTCAACAATTTTGTTCCTTTCGTCTCTACGCGCCGCATTTTACGTCGTATTGTATAGACTCGAAAATCGCTCAGGCAACACCGTACACAGGACGGGAGAAAAGTGACGTACTACATTGTTGCAACGAGATACTGAGCGCAGGGGAGGAACAGGAGACAGGGAGGTAATAGAAAATATGCTTTTAGTTCACATATTTTCCGGGGACACAGATCTGTAAGTCGGATAATACTAACTATTGACCTGAGACCTTACGCAATTAAAATAACGATCTACAAATCGAAATATTTCAGCCGCACACTGATTATAATTCAAAATATGTGAACTTGGAGAAATATAAGAGCACGTTCGAAGCGATAAATGTAGTTGAGCAATAACAAGTTACGCGTCTGAAAGCAATGGATGAGATTGTCGTACGGTCAGTCGAGTATTTATTTACTATTTTTAGATAATTTGAGAATTTATAGATAAAAGGATAAACAAGTGATAAATAAACAAATGATTGGTGTTATATTAATGAACGCAAAAATAAAAGAATGCATAATTTCTTGGGATATTTAATTTTGATTTCTAAAGCAGTAGGGTGCGTCAAGAAATGATCAAAATATTAATACAAATCAGGAAAAGTACACCAGAGATTTAAAGATGTTTCTTTCACTTTCCTCAAATTTATTATAAATTCAGCTCTCTTTTGTAAACAGAATTAATATTTACCAATTATTAATGCTCAAGTAAAAAGATATTCCATTAACATTATAGAGGTGCAAATTGTTAATTTTACATGTCATAAAAAGATCCTAACATCCTATTCTGTCAAATGCTTCACCTGCAACTTGAATGTACATGAAAATGCCAGGTACCTGTAATTTCGCTTCATCATAGGGTTTTTTGTGGGGCTTTACCGCTCATGTCGACATCAAAGGTCATTGGAGCCCGAAAAACTTGTACAGATAGGGAAAATGCAGTTACGCACTAGGGAGAGCAAACATGACTCTCCCCGCGTGTCACCCTACCCTCTAAAATCCCTTCTGTCACAACCCNGGGGGGGGGGATGAGGGGGGGACATAACATGAGGGTGGACAAAGAATAAGGGGGGCAAAGAATAAGGGAGGACAAAAAATGAGGGGTAGGACAAAAAATGAGAGGGATAAGGAAAATGAAAGATACCCTAACCTTAATAGCGTCGGGATCGAAAAGAACAAGAGGTGACCAAGGAAGGTCAGGAAAGAGAAAGGAAGGAGCCTCGCACAAGTAAGTGGAAATAATGCCAGACTCAGCTCGGGACCCCGTGTTTACCAAACAAGAACTTACTAGATGTAAGTCCCCTGGGGGGTCATAAGGGTTAAAAATATAATACTTAATAATATATTTTCTGTTCTAAATGTATAAAAAATTGTGGTATTTATTTCATTTACTTTTTCGTTGCTCCCTCCAACGTTTGAATCCTTCAGCCATCTTCTTTTTCCGGACAGTTTCAGTTTTCCATCTTTTAAAAATCTTGGATTCATTTTTCTGACTTCAGAGACGGTGCTCATTCGCACAGAACATATAGTACTTGGTCAACATTCACAGTTACAACAGTATGAATGAATATTCAGTCACAACAGTCATATTTCTCAACAAGACTCATATGCCCGCTTTTTCCTTCAATAACCCCCTCTGTCCCTTCTTTCCGAAGACTATCTGTCGGTCAGACGGTGAATTCCGTAGTCGATTCTGACGACGATTTCACATTTTCGCGACTTTTGAAGCCATTTACCCGCTTTTCAGATCACTTTTTCGAGAAATGAGAGAGCCCCGGCCATTCATTTTGGTCTCACCTACAATATCGTTTTTTAATTACAGCATTGATCTAGAGACACAGTTCACGAATTCAAATCACCCTGTTTTTTCATTTCCTCCACAATTTTTGGCTAATTACTTATAAAAACAAACAGAAAAGCACGACATATTGTATTAAATAAATAAATAAATTTATTGTCAAAAAAACAGTACAAACTGCGTATGACCACGTGGATGACAATAAACTAATTTACTCTCCGGAAGCAAGCAAGGGGCCATCCCATCAATTCCGATTAAGGGCCCTAAGGCAGAGGCGGATTCAAAAAAAATTCAGCAAAAGTTCCTAGATAAGATAAAAAGTTAGCTGCGAGTTATAATACATTTATATAGTCAATATGTTTGTAATTTAACGCAAATGTGTTTGTAAATTTACATGTACAAGTTATTATCGAACTGTAGATTATTCTGAGTATAGAGTTTAAAAATCATAAGAGTTAAAAAAAACTAAATTCACGATTTATTGTTACAATAAACACGCCCCTAGACAAAGCCTAGAGAACCTGTATAAGAAATCCGCCTCTACCCGAAGGAAAAACGGAGAATTATTATCTTCAGCTTTCCAATGAGACCTTTTGCAAAAAAATTGAACTTCATTAGATTGAGAAATACCGACTTGAAATTAATGGAGGAGTATAGAGCTTAATCTGACTACTGCAGGGCCCTTTAGTCGGATCTCTCTTGAAAGTATTTAATTTTTCATATAACATTGCTCAGGTATTGCCTGCTTTGATTTCTAGTTTTTGTAGCTCACACCATTGACCACACATCTTCAGTATTCCCTTGTGCTTCTAATGCTTGTCTCCCTGTTCCTTGCACATATATCACCACATCATCCGCGTATACCAATATATTGTATTCTGCTTCTCGTTCCTTTCTTGTCATACCATGAATTACAAGGTACAAAATTGCTGGTCCTCCATGGGACCACTGCCGGCAGTCCTTATCCGTCTCCAAAATGTTCTTTCATCCTCTATCTGTAGGTAAGATGTCTTATTTTCAAAATAATGTGCAAAAATATTATTAATATGACAATTTATGTTATTGTCCTTTTGTATCTGTAACACTTCTTGCCATGACACATTGTTAAATGCCCCTTCAACATCCAGGTACAATGCCATTCCTAGTTCTGTTCTCTCTTCTACCCACAATTGTCTTATTGCATCAATTGTGGTTCGTTCTTTTATAAACTCATACTGATGCTCACCATATATTCCTTTTTCTACAATCTATTTTCTTACTTTTTGCATCAGTATCTTTACCAGCAACTTCCCGAAACATGGCAAGAGGCTAATTGGCCTATACGAATTTGAGTTATGTTTTCTATTTCTCCCTTTATAAAACATCCTTATCTGTCCAATTTTCCACCCTTGCTCAGTATATGAATTGAACAACTTAAGTAGTTTTTGGGGGTAGGAGACAATGTAACTTTCTTTGACTATCTAATTTGTTATTGTGTCATAACACGGGCTTTTCTTCATGGATATCAAACTGTTACATCAATTTTTTCTTCTGTTGTCACAACACTTTCCCCTGAGTCCACATTTAGTCTTTCCCAATATTCAATCTTTCCTACCCTTGGTAAAATTATTTAAAAACAACTTTTCCTGAGTACACAGCCAGTTTTCTTTTTTATCTTCCCCAAATTTCAATGTTCTCAACATTTGTTTTACCTTCATTTTCCCGTGCTATTAAATATGGGATACCACATATATTCTTCCTAACACTTTTCATCTCAAAATCTTCTACAACTCCCATTTCCATTCCTTGATCCTTTTTCGATTTACTCGCAATATCTTTTTATACTCTATTTCTGCCAATAACACATTATTTCCCCATTCTTCAGTCGTTGGTATTTTTTCCTTCTTCATCTGATCCGTTATTTTTTCAACCAAATCTTCCCTGGTCGTCCTTGTGTTCGTACCTTTGGAGAACATTCCTCTCACTATTGTGAACTGTAATACAACCACTTTTTCATCTAGATCTAACTGATCATTCGGCAATATCTCCTTCTTCTGCGGGGAATCAGCCCAGTGCGAGCCATGACCTCTTTTATTCGTGGTCTCCAAAATTATCGATCCTCTGCCTTTCTCTTCCAATTTCTTAACTGTAGCAAATCCCAAACATCCTTCCGAACATTCTCCCACCTGTTTTTATGTTTTCCCCTCGGTCTCTTTTTATGCACTCTATCTGAATGTGCTTTCTTTGGTATTCTTTGATCAGACATTCTTTGTATCCTTGAGCCCATCTTACTTGATGGAATTGTAACTACATTATGTACCTCAATTCGTTATTGTACCTTACCTGACATATTTCTCCTCCTTGTATGAGCCCGAATATCCTTCTTAAGGATTTCCTTTCAAATAGGAATAAATTTTCTTTCGAGTTTTCTCCCAGAATCCAGGTCTCACATCCATACTTTAGTACTGGTCTGATAAGTGTTTATAGATTTTTATTTTGCTCTTTCGTCCAAGTAGTTTATTTCTCAATAGAGTCTGTAGTGCAAAGTAGGCTTGGTTTGCTAGAAACACTCTTTTAAATCTCGGCTGCTTCATCATTATTATTGGTGACCTCAGTACGAAATATTTGAACGAAGAAACTGCCTCTATATTTGTGTTACCAAATGAATATGTTTCAAATTTACAACTGCTTCGTGTCTGTATCATAGCTTTTGTTTTACTTCGAGACCAATTCTTTTTGCTACCGCCACCAGTTTAGTGTTCTGCTCTTCGACATCTTTTCTGCTTCTGCTCAGTGTGCATAGATCATCTGCATATCCTACGAGAATAATTTGAGTCATTATATTAATGATGGTTCTCGTTGGATCAATATCCAATAGCCTATTGACTTTTTGTTGAGCCAAATTGAGAAGGACAGGTGCTGTGCTATCTTCTTGTTTTAAACCATTACTTATGGGGAAGGAGTCCGTGACCACTGACTGCACTCTTACTAACCCTTTTGTGCCTTACACCGTTCATTTGGTCAGCCTTATCAATTTATCTGGAATTTCAAAATATTTCATGATGTCGTACAGTTGTTGATGAGTGTTGTTGGAAAGCGGGAGGCGCGTCGCTCGTGCGTCGAACTGTATATGACAGCGGCATGGCAGAGGATAGACTCAGTGGAACTAGTCTATATAAAAAGCAACAGCAAAAGCTCCTGAGGGTAATAGACGGACGACGGCGACGGACATACAGCGTACCCTAATCCTTCCCTCTTCCGTAGCCACGAATCTAGAGGATGCTCGGCTATGCCTCGTAGACTCCTTCCACTCTTTACAGCCAGGGGTCTTGTGAATGCTCGGTTACAACTCCTTGAGTCCTTCTATCCTCTTAAGCTTGGGGCCTTGTGGATGCTCGGCTTTTATCCAGACTCCCCTTAAAGAGATCTTTCCTTACGCTGCGTCCGCCAAAAAACGAGAGTCCACCGAGAACTACAGCCTTAAAATAATTGCCATAATTGTGTTGTTCGACTATTTGAGTCTCCCTCTCCTCCTTGTCGCTGGGTCTCTAAGTTAGTTTAGAACCAAACTTGTTAATGTTCCCCAAAACTCTTCACGACAACTGGTGCTAGACATTGGGTTCAAATTAAAACTAAACATTCTCTTCATGACAATGCCACTATCATAGTCTTAATTGAAGTCTATGAATAATCGATGTACTTCTTATATTGTATTCTTAACATTTATCTAATATACACCTCAATCTAAATATTTGATTTACAGTCGATCTACCTCTACGCAAACCTGCTTGATTGTTTTTTCAACATGTAGTGTTAAGGTGTTAATTTTCCATGTATCTGTTTGGTAAGGATTTTATAACAATTATGTGGCAGGCTAATACCTCTGTATTTCTCGCACAGTTAATCTCCTTTCTTGTACACAGGACAGATAACTGTGCTCTTCTATTCTTCAGACATCTTGTTCCATCCATGTTTCTTGTAATATAATAGAGCTGTTTCCATAGATGTTCTCCTCCATACTTAAGTAACTGCAGGGATATTGTCACTTCCTGGTAATTTGATGTTATTTAAATTATTTAAAGCAGCTTTAAAATTTTCATACGATGGTGATTCAATATGTATCTCTATTTAAAGCAGTCGTTCATTAATAAAAGTATGAAGGTTTTCACGGCCAGCCATCTGCGATGAGCATAATCAGTGCTCATGAGGTCGTAACACTGGTTGAATTGCTAGCAACTGACATCTCAGCTGGTGACACCCAGGTATATATAGTGGAGCGGGCGAAAACGTCAGCGGGTAATGCTACAGTGGCGCATGAGTTTTACGACCTCGTAAGCACTGATGATGCTCGCCGCAGATGCGGGCGAAACGTCTGCCAAGACAAGAAATGACACGGATTTCAAACTCGGAAGACATTTTACTTAAGTCGTTCATTAGTTGGGACATGTACGACCTCAAGTTGTTCACTTTTGTGTAGTAGTCCTTGAAAATATTCTAGCTATCGTATGATTATATTCAATTTTAACTTTCTCTTCATTTCCCGTAATTTCTCCTTTCGTTTTCCTACAAAGCTGTGTTCTCGGTTAATATCAACACAGTTTTGATAATTTTTTTACATGACCATCTTAGATTTTGATAAAATCTTGTAGCATCGTATAGATTCAGAAAAAATACCAAGTATTGTTGCAAATGGGTTGAAATTTTACAAGTTACAACAATGTAAAGTTTAAACAAAACGCCCGAAAAACAGTTCTACACAAAACTTTTGAATTGCTTTGGAAGCTTAGTAGAGGTGTCATTTAACAGCTTATTTAAAAATCTTTACAATGATATGCTACATGACATAGATCAAAGAGGAAAAAAATTAACATGTTCGAAATCAAACTATTAATTTTTAATTTCTCAAAATGAACCGCTTTGAAATTTTTCAAATTAACACTTGAAACAGTTTATATCCTTGTTAATCACATGGGAAAATATTAATGGGGGATGAAAATGGGTTCAGTGTTAAAACAATAAAGGAATGTAGTTTTTTGCCGCGTACCGCGTGTAGAACTAGAATTTTTCACTTAATTCTTACTATATGCTATTATTATGTTAAATATTGCTCCAGTGTTATAATGTCAGATTATATAATGTCAGATAAGCGTCTTATTTTGATATTATTATACAAAGTTTAAAGTAAAGGCATAAAATCTAATAAATAAATAATGTAGTGCTATTGATGTAATAATTCATTCTGATATAATTATAAATACGAAAAGATGAAAATAAGAAAATATTATCGATTGTCATATTCAACAGATATTCGCTATATACATTGAACGTAGAGTAGGAATGCGTTATAAATATTATGCACAGACACTTAGGGAAACTGACATTGAAACGTATCGTAGATAGTTTCCAATAATTAAGAAAGCTATGGGATTTAGAAAGGAAATCAAGATAAAGGAGAACATATATAACTCAATATTATATCCAAACAAAATTATTCTCTAGGAATTCATCCTAAAAGATTATATCGATAGTAGACTCATTCTTAATAGAGATAGTCTGGCTCGTAACACATTCAATGAGGAACCTGTTGTCCAAATGCCAGAGCCTGCATGAATGAATCATTCTCCAAAAGAGCAAAATATTGAAATATTTGTGTTTTGTGTAGAAAAGAACAACTTTATTAAGAAAATTAAGCACAGCTAATTGATGACAAAGGGGAAGATTCTTATGACACAGATCCTGAGAAAAAAATCTGTGTTTCATGGTAGCTAGATATGGTTCAGCTTCAAAAAATACGCGAGTGTCTCATTACCACAAGAAGAATGTAATATAAACTGTATAATACATCTAATTAAAAAAGAACGGTACACCTTCTGTTCATTTTAGTGCTTATAATCCTGTAAGAATAAACCTGAGCGTTATTCATTATTTCCCTGCATATAAGTAGTGAGTATTTTTGTCGAATTTGTCACGGAAAGTTACAATAATACCATTACATTACTGTGAACTCTCCATAATAATATCAAAATGAGACACTTATCTGACATATACATAGCATTATTGTACTGGAGAAATATTTAACATAATAATAGTGCATAGTAAGAATTATGTGAAAAATTCTAGTTCCGCACACGGTACGTGTCAAAAAATCTACATTCTGTTATTGTTTTAACATTGAACCCGTTTTCATCCCACGTTCACATTTTCCCAGATGATTAACAAACATATAAACTATTTCACGAGTTAATTTCAAAATTTTCAAAGCCGCGCATTTTCAGAAATTCAAAATCAAAAGTTTGATTTTGAACACGTTAATTTTTGTCCTCCTTGACCTATGTCATATAACATATCAATGTAAAGACCATTAAATAAGCTGTAAAATGACTTCTCTACCAGCTCTCTCTCTCTCTATGAATTAGGAGAGCTTTCAGAGCAATTCAAAGGTCTTCTGTAGAGCCGCTTTGGGGCGTTTTGTCTAAACTTTACATTGATGTAACATCCCTACGGGTTGAAATTTTACAACAATACATAGTACTTTTCTTAATCTATACTATGGACACATCCCAACAAAATTTTATCAAAATCTGTGAGGGTGAGGTTTATACCCGTGGTGATTTGACATGGGTGACCCGGTTGACCTAAATTAGCCAAAACGTTTCTAAAATAGACGTGTTAAAATACTTCAACTTAAGAGTTGACAAATTGACGGAGCCAGGTTCTTGTCACAATTTAAAATTTTCAAAACCTATGTCGATGAAACTTCGGAAATTAAAGACGGAATGAAATCAGTGTCCTATAGAAAATTAATAGGGATTCATTATGTATTGTTTTTATAAAGACGTGTATGTCTTATGGTGGGGACATAACTGTAAAACAAAAACGTAAATAAATAATTTTCCTCTTTCAGTTTCCCAATTTCACTCTGCAGTGTACTCAAATCCATTCTGAGAACTTCTCTAATTTCATGAAGAGATGCGATGCGCTCACGAATCTAGTCTTGATTCTTATCACCCATACACTTTGACTTTAACACTTCGTTAGAACTTAAAACACCAATATTTGAATTGAACATAGTACCAATAACATTATTATGGTCTATTTGAGCAATTTTTGGTCCTATGTCGTCGCTAGAAAATAACTTTTGCGGGATGATTTCGCAACAACTGTCCGTCTTCTTGCAAGCCATGCTGTTAAAAAAACAGAACCCTTCATACCTATGAGATATTTAGATATATTATTCAATTTGATGAGTGAATTCGTGTACTTGTGAAATTTTATTAAAAGTTTATTTCTCCACCAACAGAAAAACTGAGGTTTCCAAGATGGCATCTACCCTGTTCTTCATTGTGCTTGCAATAGTAGTGTTGTTCGTCAGTCTTTCTTCAGCCAAAGGAGATTTCCCAGGAGAAGTAAATGTAACTGGTACGTACATTAGAAAGTCAACACATTGACATATTATCTCGTGGAAGGGACGGGAAACTATTAAGTGGCGCAACCTGTTACGGGAAAGAAAATGTAAACTACTTGATACGGACCTGGTAATGATATCTAGGAGACGAGGTGATCTTAAGTCAAGGTCTGAATCATTGAAAGAAAATTGTCAATTAACATGTGTTCGTAGTGAACAATATATAGTGTTTTTTTTGTTAACACCATAAACCAAAAACTATCGTAACATTCTTGAACAAGCAAAAGAATTAGATTACTTTGAGACCAAAGTAATCTAATACTTTTATCCCTTTTTTACATTATCTTTTTAGAAATTTCAGTTCTGTATTTCAGTTCTGTGCAGAATCTTGTTACTAAAACCCAGTATTCTCAAAGAAGATGGAGAAAGATAAACACGACCGAGGAAGATTTCATCAACACGCACGAGTTTCTTGTATTGGCACTTCTTGGTATACGATACAACTTAAAACATAGGGTAACGGGAGCGAGTCTTCTTGAGTCATACCCCAATTTGGCTTCTGCCACTGGTTGTCGATTGAGATCACGAACCAAGAACCTCTCTCGATAAATGCCACCGCACGACCTTCATAAAAATACGCTAAAAAAGAAATTCCAGAAAAAAATGTGATAAGAATCGACAGTAGTAACAGATATGCCTATTTTTAAATTAACACTCATTAGCAGAAAAATTCTGGCAATTAATTTTTCAGTTTAATATCCTGATTAGTTCAACATCATCTCAATCATATACTAATATGCGAATCCATGAAATGTTCCATAGAGACTTGTCATTCTCATTTCAGAGGCTGTAGGAAACGGGATTCTGTCTTGCCGCCCAGATGCCAAGTTTCCTCGTGATTGCGGGAACACTTGCCAATGCTCGAAAGATGGGACATCAGCGCAATGCACGGAAACCCCGTGTCCCAAAGTCACAGCCGAGTTCGACAAAGCCAACAGGAATGTTTACAGAGAATGGTCCAGATTGACGAGGGAAGGGAGTGGACCACGTAAGTAATGTATGATCTTGCAAAACGACGTCCTTCGAGATTTTGTGCGCGCGCGAGAACTGACGAGCTTAACGGAGATATTATTTTTGCAATTTGTTCATGATTACACAGAACAATGGGCAAATTTTATTCCAGAGAAATTTTGCATAGAGTAAGATATATTGTCCATTGACAATCCTCTTATTTAGTTAAATACACTAACTTTACTATTCTTTACTATTTAGAAACTTACTATTTGCATTTATCTGATATGAATAACACATTAAAAACATAGAAATAAACTAAAATATCGATTACATAGTGTATTTTATTACTTAAATCGAAATCTCCAAGGGATGGTATCTCTTTTATTTGTGAAGTTCTTCACTGTTGTCTAGTAAATTAAGGACTAGAGTATTTTCGTGTTTTTCAAGTCTCGATTGGTATTTCTTGAATATCTTGGAGATTTCTGGAGCAATATTTAACATAATAATAGTGTATAGCAAGAATTAGGAGAAAAATTCCAGTTCTAAACGCGGAACACAGCAAGAAACATACATTCATTAATTCATACAAGCAGTACATAAATCTATTGTCAAAAAAGCAGTCATTTATTGTTTTAACCCTGAACCCATTTTCATCCCCCACTAATATTTTCCCAGAGTTTAACAAAAATATAAACTATTTCAAGTAGTACTTTGAAAACTTTCAAAGCAGCGCATTTTGAGAACCTAAAAATCAAAAGTATAGTTTTTATTATGTTATTTTTTTTCCTCCTTGACCTATGTTATATAGCATATCATTGTAAAGATCATTTAATAAGCTGTAAAATGACACCTCTACCAGCTCTATTTCAATTAGGAGAGCATCCAGAATATTCAATTTGTGTAGAGACGTTTTGGGACGATTTATTTAAACTTTTTATTGTTGTAACTTCCAACGGTTTGAAATTTTGCAACAATTCTTGGTACTTCTCTTAATCTGATAACCACCTTCCTACAAAATTTTATCAGTATCTGAGATGGTCATGTGAAAAATCTGTTAAAACTGTGTTGATTTGACGTGGAATGGTCCTGCACGAGAAAATGAGACAGAACTTAAAAACATTGTCTCAACCTGTCGCGCATCCTCACCCATCTCACGTAAAAACGGCGAAAGAAATAAAGAATAAATATCTATAAGCGAATCCGTATACAAATGATGTGCAAACAATATTTTCATTATGTATGTCAGTGGTTTGAGCATCTTTCATTTATTTACTAATACAAGTGTTTACATGGTTTTTAAATTATGGCTGCCACATGATAAAAATTGCCTCTTCTTTGTTACAAAATGCGAATATTTCATTTGAATCATACACTGCTTTCTCCTTTTTGGTGTCACCGCATTGTTTGTATGTACCATTAAGTCATGTTCAATTGAACGATTCCTTTGACTTAACAACTACATATTTTTCCCGATTATCTTAACTGTGAATGGATCCTTCAAAATATCTTAAATGACGAAGAATACGTGTGCACAAAGAAACAAAAAATTGTTTAATGCGTACAGAAACAATGCGTAAATTGGAACTTTCTCTTTCAGCCAGTACTGTACAGAAGGAAACGTTTTTATGGATATTGATTATGCTATCTTTTTCGAATTGAAGAACAATAAAATCTCCAAGATGAGACGGAATGATGCGGGCCCAGCAGCTGCTGAAGCTGGTACAACTTATTTCTCGATTGTCTACTACTTAAGAATTTTTATGAAATGCCCGAAACTTTTGGGAATCTTTACTTGTTTTGTTGGGTAAATTTGTCAGAGTTATTGTTACACAAGCAATTAATGATTTTATCCCTTACATTTACGCCACGTCACAGACTCAACATGTCATAAATATTAAGTGCCTTGAGCTGCAGTCAAACGTATAATCTTGTGCTGGAAGTCCGATTGCTGAATATTTGCTCAAAGATTAGTAGATCACCTATTTCATGCTTTCGGTTTCAGTGTTCAGATGCAAACCTTACACCGTACGCCGTGTCAACGAGGTCAATGCCAGGTGCTTCTGTTCCAAGAGCGGCATGTCCGAACTGTGCTCCACTCGTAGAGGCACTCCATGGGGTATTTGAGGATCAAACACCACCAGGAAGTAGAACGTAGTCTTCAACCAACTCAGAATAGTTTCCTCTAAATGTGTTTAAGAGTAGCATTCAATGCGGTGAGTGTGGTATAGAACATTGTTTTAATGTGTAAATAAATACTAATATTTGTAAACATTTTCTGCTAAATGTGACGTTTATACTAATAAACGAAATTACTGTTACACGCTGCTCTTTTAATAGTACGAATAAGGAGATACAGAATTGAAATTCTTGAGTCAGGATTTCAGGATCATGTTGACTCAGGGAAAAAGAGAATAACCAATATACATTTCCTCTAAGAAAAAAGTGACTGAAACAGAAGTGAATACTATTGCAAAGTTTGTGAAGAGACCAATCGTATTCCAAAAATATACATGAATTTCTGTTTGTACGTTTATTATTGGTGTCCTCTCAAAATATGTTCCATTTCTCACTTTAACTACAAAATTATTATTATTATTTTATTGTTCTCATTTTCTGGTACATAACATTAATTGCACAGATCTGAACAAAATCATAGCACAATAAATAATCCTAACCTAATATAGCACAATCTAAATTCAATCATTTCCCAGAAATTTCCGCACAATACTCGTTCTGCATCAGTTTGTAAAGATCTTCTTTCACACCTAGTTATTTGAGGCTTTGCATCAGGCTCACGGGGATGACACCAGTGCTTGACAAAATTATTGGAACAATTTCCACTTTCTCAATACGCCATTGTCTCGTAATGGGTTCAATGAGTTCCAAGTACTTATTGATCTTTTCGGCGAATTTACTTTGTAAGTTGATGGTATTCGGGATATAAATATCAATCAGCGCAGCATGTCGTCCTCTTTTATAGATCACAACCAAGTTTGGCCTATTATGCACTACGGTCCGATCTGTTAGAATAATTCTATCCCAATATAGAGAGTACTCTTCGTTCACCAGTTCACTTATAGGCTGGTACATAAAATACGGTACTTTTTCTTCTGTGAGAAGGTGAAATCTCTCAGTGTAAATTTTCGCCACTGTTTCATGCCGTTGCTTATATCCAGTACCAGAGAAATGCACGCATCCTGAAGTAATATGCTGGACTGATTCTACTGTTGGACAATCATATCTGCAGTAATCATTTTGGATATTTGCATATTTGATAATTAGCTTCAAATAGCTTCGCGTCGGAATAATCTGGTCCTGAATGGCTAGCATAAAACCGTCGGTTTCTGGAAAGATCTGCCCAGATGTGAGCCAGAAGTTCGACGTTTTCATGTCGACATGAGCTTGACTCAGCTCATTTAGGTGTCTTCCATGGAGAGCTTTTGCCATCCATAAGGTCCACTTTTCATTATCATTGATTGTTAAGTCAGCAACATCCCGTCGTGCTAATTCCCAAGGCGTAAACTTATCTGCTTCACAAATTGCTCTATGCAACTCTGATGTTTGCGCAGTTGAATGGAAAAATTTTCTCAGATTTTTGACCTGCCGGTAAAGTTGGTTGCTAATGTCTACCAGCCATCTCCCACCCGTACTCCTCGGCAGCGTAGTGCGTTCAACTGAAGACTTCGGGTGATGCATGCATTCCTTCTTCATTAAAACTCTTACCTTCCTTTGCAAACTCTCTATGTCAGTTCTACTCCACTTAACAATGCCAAATGAATAGTTCAAGATTGGAACAGCATAGGTGTTAATAGCCTTGATCATATTTTTTCCCATTCAGCTTTGTTTTTAACCCTTTCCGTACCCTTCTACCAAATTCTACAGAGAGTTCTTCTTTCATTTTACTATGGTCAATGCGCCTGGCTTGTCACATTCCCAGATACTGATATGTTTCCTCATTCAACATTGCTTGTATCACCTGTCCATCCTCAAGTTTAAAGAACTCATCCCCTATTCTCCCTTTCAAAACATTCAATGTTCGACATTTTTCCAAACCAAAATTCATTCCAATATCTCTCGAAAATGCTTCCACAATACTTAGTAGTTGTTCAAGTTGAGATTTTGACGCTCCAAATATTTTCAGGTCATCCATATATAAAAGGTGATTAAGGCGGTACTTCACAGTTGACCCTGCTTTAATTCCAAAGCCATAATTTTTGGAATTCATCATATTTGATAAAGAATTCGTACACATGACAAAACAGAGAAGGCTGAGTGAGTCTCCCTGGAATATGTCTCTTCGCACCCTGAGAGCTTCCGTTTCAATGTAGCTGTTGGGTGTGCTCAGGATCTTCTTCGTACAACAATTCATCATCACTTGCTTCAAGAACGAGACAACTTTCGGATCAATCCCATAAATCTTAAGTACTTCTATCAGCTAGGAATGTGGAACCGAATCAAATGCTTTCCTATAATCAATATACGCTATGTCAGATTACGTTGTTTGAGATGCGCTTGACCACATACCACTGAATCAATGATCCACTGCTCCTTACACCCCATGGAGCCTCTGCTACATCCCTTTTGTTGTACTGCAATGATATAATTATTACTTTAGTATATTGTAGTATATTCCTTGGGAAAGACATGACGTAACGATATTATACATCGTTGGCAAGCATGTGATAGGACGTTATTTTGTCGGATCTTCTTGACACTGAGGATCTTTGGGTATTAAATATGAAATACCCTGAGTGAGAAATTCGGGCATTTTTTCCGGGTGCTCCATCATTTCATTAATCAGCTTAGTGAATATTTGGTGGGAGCACCATAACCTCTTGTACCAGAAATTTTGAATTTTATCTGGCCCTGGCGCCTTCCAGTTAGACAAGTTCTTGATTACTGCACTGACTTCTTCACAGGTAAGTTCTTGAAAATGCATAGCAGTAAGGTTGTCACAGCGTTTCTTTTCTTCATCTATCCAACTTGCACTCATGTCACACTCCATCGGATCAGATAACTGATTTTTCCAGAAATCACTCACTTGCTTTTTTGTCGGGTACAATCCCTTGTAATTGCCTTCTTCTTTTTTCCACAATTTACGATAAAAGCTCTTTTCAGATCTCTCAAACAGAGCAAACTCTTCCTATTTCTGCTTGCTCTGTACCTAGATAACCTGCTGGTAAGCACTGATAGTCTCTGTTTCAACGTATCAATACACTGTTGTACTGTTACATTACTGTCTAGTTTTACCCATAATACATTCCACCAGTTTCACCAACCTTGTTGGTCGAACACCTGCAGCATAACTCATCATACGGGCAATGTCACATCTGAGTCTGTCGGTATCTCTAACCAAGCGCCTCTCCCACTGTGGCATCAATCGACCCTTTCGCAATCCTCGTGTTGGCTGTTCACAGTCTACTCCCAACACTCTTACCACTGTGATTGCAGCACAATATATGACCAAATGGAGATTTATTATATCCTGCGCTTTTTCAACTTCATCTGGCAAAACCTGACGGTTCATAATGTCCAGGATATGCGCCACCCGTCTTGATGTATTGGTCTTTGGTATCTCTGGCCTTATATTAGGGCTGGTTCCTTCAAATTGGAACATAGCTTCCCTCATCCCATGATTTAGCGCTTCTTCCTGTCGTTCATCATGGGTTGTTGCCAGAGCATTTTCATGGTTTTCCTGGTAATTCTGTGGCTCAGTCTCCATACCTTCCCCTTTGCTCGCTAGTTCTCGCCTTACTTCCATCTTTATTGTCTCGAGGCGCGTCGCCGGAATCAACCCATTACGTAATATCACACGATACTGATCAGTTATTCTCTGTTCAGTTACAGAAAAATCAGGGAAACTTCGCAGGAATTCTTTGTGCAGTTTTTGCCAGTATCCGGTCACTTCCGTATCAATTTTTGTGACCCGGTAATATATGCGCATTAATGTTTCATTAACGGCCCTTGACCACTTCCTGCGCTGTGTCGGCAGTCTTTCTTTGGTGAGCGCTGACTGTAATACCTGCGCAGCACCTTCAGCAGGGAAGCTATCAGATGTAGTTTCGCTCCTTCTTCTTCCAGGCTGTCGCTCTTCGGGGAACCCGACCAGGGCCCGCCTGTACAGCACCTGATCCCCATCGGCTTGCACACTGTCACCCCTAGCGGTGGCTCCAGGGGTACCCCGACGCTCCTGGGTAGCGACCTGTTTTCCGAGGCTTTTCTCTTAGAACGAGTCTCCAACTTCAATGGGTGCATTTTTCCCTTTCCCCAACTGTAGCCATACTCACTCAGGCCATGAGAGCAGCTGTTGACCATTCCATTGGTTCTTCCACCGCCTCTCTAGGTATAGGCCCAGTTGGCTGACCAATACCATCCTGATAGGCCTTAATCCTAGAATTACTTCCTAATAGCCCCATCAGGACCCCATCTCTCTTCAGTTTGCTCACTGTCCCGCCGAAGGGGCTGAGTACCACAACCTTGGGACTAAATCGACTGAACAGAGTGAGTTGAGAGTGGAGTTGGATGTGAGAGGTTATAGCCATCAAATCAGGATTTTTAATGTCACATCACATCCCTTCATTTTATTATTATTATTATTGCTTTTTAGGAATCTCTTAAAAGTAGTGCGCTAGATCTAAAACACCTTCAAATTGTTCTGAAGTTGCAACGAAGGTTAAGTTTTGTAATCTGAACGTTTCTTTATCCGTATATTTATATAAAAATTTGACGTAACCACAAAAAGGTATTGCTCATAATCCTTCCCAGATAATATATTCTAATGGCACATAATCCACCCCGACTTATGAATTAGTGCTGAATGAACACTTAATGAATGCTGGAAATCCTACGGAATGTGTCACAAAGAGTCAAATGAAATTTCAAACAATGGTAATTTCTTAACTCAAATCCTCGAAAATTCCCCTATTTTCTTCCCTACCTGGAAAAGGGAAGAAGAAACGGGGTAGTCAAATACTACCAATGCATTCCAATTTAAACAAAATTAAATAATGTTCATCCCCGATGCAAAAATCACAAATAATTTATTGGTAAACTTGATGTCATTAAATGCATACATTTTATCATTCATTCACACTTCATGAAATACTATCAACCATCTGAAACATCACAATTTAACATTTACGCAAAGATTTAGAAAAACATACAGAATTTGAAAACAGACACTTAGAACATTTGATTTCACTTTGAGAGTCAATCCGTGAGCTAAGAAAACAAAAAATTAAATAACATTACTGCGTTTCTCAAATATAAATGACAAATTTTCCAAAAAATATACACATTAAAATTATTCTACTCAATATTATACCTTCTTGTTAGTCAGATCCATTAACTATTCAAATGATGAATCAACACATGTAAAATCCGTGTTACACGACGTTTCAACATTACGTTGAAAATTACCAGTTTCACTTTGCTTAACGCTAAACAAAATCTTCTGAAATTAATGTGCAAAGTCAATGTCAACTTGATTTGACTCAATACCAATTATAATCTGCAATTTTATTCACTAAACGTAAACAAACCCATCAAACAAAATTATAATTTATAAAATAATTACCTCGGTATACGAAAACAAAAATTTCATCTTACACACACGGAAATTGAAGTTAACGTATTTCACAAAGTTTCATCCCATTGTCCAATTTCCTTTCTGAGAAAACTCAGTCCCCTTATTAACTATACACATTTACACTACAAAGAAATCGAAAAACAATATTTCTTGAAAATTACCACTAGAAAGAACAAAATAAAATATGTAAGGATTATCTCTTTACCTAAATGGGTTAGTAGCACAGGCAACCGCTAGATCTCGTCCTGCTTCCCTCTCCGCTCACCCCTTTTCGGTACCACTTTCCACTCGTACTATCCTACCAGTTGTAGCTTTCTGCTACAAAATTATTTCATAATACACACACCATTTTGAAATTATTTTAAGAATATGAAAAGTGCTGTAAGAAAACAAGATATTTGCATGCATTATTTCCTACATTCATTGAAGAAAATCAATGACTAATACACACAATGTTGAACCTCGTTGACAAATATAAAATTAAAAGAACTAAACATAAATAAACATACACGTTCGTGATAGAAAAGTAGCGTGTTCTAAACAAATAAACGAAAAACCTTTCATTACTTTCATTGATACAATGAATCAATGAAACTGAATAAGACTCTACAGAAACACACGAATATATTCATGCAATCGCCTAACCATCTACCAATAGGGTACAATAATGTCAATTAAGTTCAATACAGGATTTTGACCTCACAAAATCTTTGAGGATCACACGTAAGTGGAACAAATTCCTTTAAGTAAGTTACATATCTTCAAACTTGCTAACTTTCCCAAAACACTTTGAATACAATTAGTATATATTACCAACCCTATTTCCCATAACTTGAAATATACTTGTTCAAAATTAAAATTAATTAGTTATAAAATGGATCTTTCTTCAAAGACAAAAAAAAGAATATACGAGTAAAATTGCAATAAACGTTTCTTCTCATTTCATATAAAATTTTCAGGATAAAACGTAATTCAGAAAATAAATAATAATAATTGTCCAAACATCGACGATAAATTCAATGTATTTTTTGATATTCCTGAAACATTACACTCTCGCTCTCCCACAAAACGTAAATTAATCAACAGAAAGAAATTCAATAAATGGATCAAGGGATCAGAATTTCTTCTCAAAAAAAGCTGTTTATATTATCTTTCAAAACTCTACAACCAATCACCAGAGTTTTATGATTATTTCCGTAAATATAAGAGTATTCTTCGAATAGTAGTCTATGCAGTTGTTGTTATGGACGAAGACAGACAGATACTAAAATAGAACAACCAAACCAAAACCGTGGGAATATTGATAACAATTACTCGTAACCTTCTCAAAATCGCGAAGAGAACAAATTTCCCTACTAAACGATTGCAAAATCATATCAAATCCACAGAACATTGCAAATTTGTTTAATTCTCATTTCTCACAAGAAGGTAAAGTAACGGATTCAATATCTCAAAAACAATGTCCCCCAAATACAACCACTTACGTGCCCCATTCTGTTATAGTCACTTCCAAAACTAACGCTAATGAAATCATGAGAGTCATGAGTTCATTAAAAAGCCAATTTTAAACAGGCCGAGAACCCGAATTTATTGTTCAATTTTTGTCCCACGTTTTATTAAATCCACTCAAATATTTTTCATAGTTCTTTATAAGAAGGAGTGTTTCCTAATATATTTAAGAGAGCTAATGTGAAACCTTTACACAAGAAAGGAAACAAACTCAATGTTGGAAATTATCAACCAATTTCTTTACTACTCACTTTTTCAAAAATCTTTGAAATATTGTTTTATAAGTGTCTTCTAGACATTTTATCAAAACATAACATTTTCTCTGTCGATCAACAATGTTTTCGGAAATTCTTGCACATTACCAGCGCCGTATTTTCTTTCTTAAGCGATGTTACCACTTCTCTTGACCCTGGACAAAATCCTGAGTGGTTTTTTTTGTTGGGCTTTACGGCTCGTCGACATCAAAGGTCATTGGAGCCCTAAAAACTTGTAAAGGAGGGAAAATGCAGTTCCGTACTAGGGAGAGCCAACATGACTCTCCCCACGTGTGGGACTCGCCGAATGACTCAACCATACCCACTAAAAACCCTCCTGAATTACAACATACCAAAACATATCTCAAAACATTGAGGACAAAAAATGAGTGACAGACAAAAATTGAGGGGGGACAAAGAATGAGGAGTAGGGCAAAAAATGAGGAGGGGACAAAAATGAGGAAAATGAAAGATACCCTAGCCCTAATAGTGTCTGGATCGAAAAGAACAAAAGGTGACCCAGGAATGTCAGGAAAGAGAAAGGAAGGAGCCTTCCACAAGTAAGTGGAAGCAATGCCAGACAGCTTGGGGCCTCGTGTTTGTCAAATATGCACTTACTAGATGTAAGTCCCCTGGGGGGTATCTGTTTCTGTGTTGTCCTTTCTGTCGTCTCTGTCTGTCTCTGTCTGTCTCTGTCTGTCTCTGTCTGTCTCTGTCTGTCTCTGTCTGTCTCTGTCTGTCTCTGTCTGTCTCTGCCTGTCTGTCTCTGTCTGTCTCTGTCTGTCTCTGTCTGTCTGTCTGCCTCTGTCTGTCTGTCTGTCTCTGTCTGTCTGTCTCTGTCTGTCTGTCTCTGTCTGTCTGTCTCTGTCTGTCTGTCTCTGTCTGTCTGTCTCTCTTTTTGTCTCTCTCTCTCTGTCTGTCTCTCTTTTTGTCTCTGTCTCTCTTTTTGTCTCTGTCTCTCTTTTTGTCTCTCTCTCTCTCTTAAAAACGGAACAATATTAAAATCTGTTGCGAATACAAAGTTCTTCGGTCTCTACATTCAAGATAAATTCAAATGAATCGCTCACTTTGGTAATCTTAATTCCAAATTAAGCAAATTGTTTTACGCGTTCCGAATCTTAGTTAATGTAGTTAGTCTACATATTTCACGTTGCGTATATTTTGAAAATGTTTATTCCCATTTACGATACAGCATTATCTTCTTACGCAATTCGGGACAGAGCATCCAATTTTCAAAATTCAAAAGATAATTTGTAAATCTAATCCCTGAAACTCTTTTAAACCTTTATTTAAGGAATTAAATATTTTAACACTTCCCTGCATTTATATTTATGAAAAAGTCCTGTTTGTAAAGACCGAATTACTTAAGTGTTACCCTTGCTTCACAGGAAACTGTCTTGTTCTCGAACACAATACTCGCAATAGGAATAAAATTCATCGTCTAGAATGTCAAACGCTCTTTGCCAAAAAAAGGCCATAACATTCTGAAATTGTTCCATGTAATTCCCTTCCCAAAAATATAAAAGATATTATTAAATTTAATCTTTTCAAAGCCGCGATTAAAAGATGCCTACAACACCAGTGCTTCTACATTGTAAAATAATTTATCGATTTCAATACAAGTTGAATTCGTCTTGTACTTTATCACGCCATTGTAGTTTCAGAATAACTAATTCAAAACTATTTTCCTGCATGCTTGTCTTGTGTCTTATTATTCATATAAGTTTAATTTTATATGTACTAAACCTAGACCCAGTTGTGTACATTAATTCTGTAGTCCCATCATGGTCCGGGTTTTTCTCCGGTTTTCCTTCGGGTAGAGGCGGATTTTGTTATAGATTCGCTAGGCTCTTGCCTAGGGGCAGAGTCTACTGAAATAGTAGAACTCGAATTTAGAGTTATTATAATACTTAAGATTTATAAACAATATTTTCCGAATAATTTATAGTTTAATGATAATACGTCCTTCTGAAATAAGGTTTTTGTGTTTTATTAAAAACAAACTTGTAGGTATTATGTTATAATTATAACACGTATCGAACTATTTGTATTATTATCTTAGGAGTGCATTGAAATATTAAACCCGCATCTAGATAGAGCCCTTGATCGGAATTGATGGGATGGTCCCTTGCTTGCTTTCGGATTTTATTGTCCTGCACATGATCATACGCAGTTTGTAACTGCTTTTTTGACACTAAATATATTTGTAAAGTGCCCTACAAATCAGCTAATCTGGTACTACATTCTTCCTTACTTGTAAAACTAGTAAAAAGAGTTTTATCATAGTTTTAGTACCTCTTACTAATCACTTCATCATAAAATTCTCCAACTTTACATAATAAACTTGTATTATATGATTATATGTAATATAATGAAACTTATTCTCAGGGATACACATAAATGGTTAGTTGATCATGAGTATAGGTTGATCGAATAATCTCAAATAATTTTCAACAAATTCTGATGAATACAGTGAAGAAACAATGGCTTACCATCATATATTTCTACTAATTGAATAGAGTGCTCCATCCCATTAATGGCAAAATACTCCTCCACTTTTAAAGGAAAGTTACAAAATCACCTTATTTCACTTACTTCTAGTCAGTTAATTATCTGAATTTCCATCAACAGAGAAAGAATACTGTTTGCATCAACTTTCTGGAACAAAAATGTGCAAATATAATATTTTCGGTATCGGACGTTACTTCCTAAATTATGTCTATTTCTAAATTTTTGACACATGAATCTAATTACATGCTTCAATATTAACAATACTAGCTATTAAAATAATCTCTTTGTCAGTGCTATCGACACTTATCAACCGATACCGTTCCGATACAAATAATTTTCGGTATCGGGCGGTTTTTCTTAAAATATAAATATTTCAAAATTTTTGACACATGGATCTGCTTATAAGCTTTATGATTAACTATCCTAGCTAGTAAAATCATCTCTATGTCATTCGTATCGATACTTATAGGATGATACCAATCTAATACAAAGAAATTTCAGTAGCGGTTATTTTTTCATAAAATATCTGTATTTCATTCGTTTTGATTCTTTTGAATCATTATTTCGGTACGTATTTAATTTTTTATGCATCTAAATTTTGATATGTTTATTCTTATATGAGGAATTCATGTACAAAATGCTATTTATGAAAAATATTCTGAAGTACTTGATATCGAGTAGTATCGATACTTTTATGTTGGTACTTTAGTGCTATTCATACTGTTGTGCCGACTGATGGGGCTTTCCAGTTACGCCAACTGCTGACTGTAGTCGACTACAGACAACTTTGCGAGCATTCCATTCATGAAAAAAGTTGACTGTAGTCAACTTTGCTTGACTTTGCTGAGGAGGAGAGTTGAGCGCAGTCAGAATAATCGATAGTATGACAAAAACTCAGAAGAATGGGTTGTGGATGAGTGTTGAGTCCAGTCAGAAGATTCGAATTAGATGAATCGCCAAGTAATTCATTGTTTATTAAGTATTTTGTGACCGTCTACCTCATAAAAAGCATTTTACTAAGTCAACGCGCATGCGCGAAGCTAGAAGTCGACTACTGCACCACTTTTGCATTCCATTCGCGCTTCCGAGCGAAGTTGACTACAGTCAACATTTCTGGTTGTGACTGGAAAGCCCCACATGTGAGTAATTGGTATCGATATCCAAGGTCGATACTTCGAACCCTAGCCGTGACCCGTTGATAACCGAACGCTTTCAAACGACGTATTTGTCGCTCTACTTGAAAAAAAAGCGCTACAGTCGCTTACTGTACTCGCAGAGCCATCTACTTTTTTTTGTGGGGCGTTAGGGCTCGTCATGGTCATTAGAGCCCTTGCCATCTACTGAGACGGCTACAGGCTACTTGATAACACGCTTTCATTTCCTCCTATTATAATTCCGCTTCCTCGTCGAGACCTTAAAAAGAAAGAATTGTTCGATGGCTCTTTAAGAGCTCCTTCAGCTTCGTAGATACACGCATCAACCTTGAAGCATCTCCAAAAGTGATCCACTATTTCACATAGTATACGCCGCAAGCGGTTTGCCCCAACACAAGAGACAAACCCAATCTTCATGTGTTTTCGTTGAAGGTCATTCGCGCGCCGTCCCTCCATCAGTTGGATTCGTTGTCATGGATTTTGGTTAAAACTCTCCACTACTGTCGTCCCAATAGACTCTGCGATCGCGTTATCGGACTTTTCGTGGTATAGCCTTTACAAATCTAACGTAAAATATCCTATTCACAGTCTCGTATTTTCGGAACGAATTTCGAAATGAATATTAATTTTTGCAGTCTCTGATCAGCAATAAATTTATCTGCGATATTATTGAGCTTTAAATTTAAGATTGTTCCGCTTTCATAAATTTCAACGATAGAACGTACGGACCAGTCTCAACCACGCGCTCTGAAAACAACTCCTGTACTCGTATTTACTCACGTTCTAGTATGCTTACTACTAGTGTTGACCACATAAGAAACACATTTCGCATCATTTTGCATTTTACTACATGTAACATTTGCCTTATGTAACATTTCCTTGAAAAGGGATTGCGTTATGAAGCAAAATGCTACATGCAGCAAAATGTTACATGTAGATAAAATTTTTGCTATATAGCAATGTTACGCGTTTCCCACTTCGAGTCAAGGGCTCTAATGACCTTGACGTTGACGAGCCCTAAAGCCCCAATACAAATAATCCACTTCTAGCCGGAAGAGTTCAAAGGGATTTATGTAGCAAGTTTCGCCGTCGTCCCTGCTGCCATGTTTTGTGGAACTGATAAGGTGGAAAAAATAAGATAGGAAGTGTTAAGATAGGTCAACCAAAATAGACATACACTGTCGCAGAGTACTAATTTTAAATGACTCATACTTTCTTTAAATTATGCAACTACCCGAACTGGGATCCTCATATCAACATCTACAATTAATTGTTTGTAATAATTTTAATGTTAAAAATCTAATAGTATGCATTATTTTTAATTCATCATATGTTGACAGATTATAAAAAATAATTGTTTACAACAATTTTAATATTTTCAATTATAAAATTGTAACTGTTTATAACAACTTTTATATTTATACTAATTATAGTTGTTCATAACGATTTAATTATACTATTTATAATTGTTTCACAACGATTTAATTATACCATTATTAATTTGAAGAATAAATTATAGCATTAATATTTGTTTATTATGAATTAATTGTTTCAATAATTTTACTTATTTACACCATTTTTTTGTTTATTACTAATTGTTTATAACAATTAATATAAGTCATGATTTATTCATAAATTTGTACAGAAAATGTAATTGTTATAAACATTTTAAATTGTTATTGGAGCATGAGCCGTACTCCAAAAACACTCTGGAAGCAATGGGAGTGGATGGTATCTTGATTTTAATAATTAAAAGATTTTCGTGTTGGAGGACCACATGGATTACCATGATTTTATATCAAAACAAATAATAAATCAATGGACATACAAATAACAGATTTACAACGAAATGACGCAAAAACACATTTCCTAATAATCCCACCAAAAATCGAACCTAGACAAAGAAGAAATCAATGGACATACACATAAAATATTCTAATACTAATAATTACAGCTAAACACATGTCATTAATTTAAAGATAAAAGAAGCATAATTATGTACAACAAGGTTCAGTTAAATGTTATTGAATTCGTCAATGAAGGGAGATTGAATTGATCATGAAAGATCATATTGTTCGTGAGATTTTCACTGAACAGTGAAAGGTATGTGAGCTCATAGTTACGTTCCTGTAGCATTTGCCGATGCTCAGTACGCGGACAGCGACCCAGACAGTTGGAAGATGCGGCAGGCATCGACGGTGTGTGGATCCATCAATAGTATTTAAAGTTTATATGATCACTCTGTTTCTGTGATCACGATAAAACCATGTTCACGACAGTTCCAGATGGTCGCAACACATGTTTGCTGGAAATGTACAGTTTTATCTCACTCACAACGCTTCACATACACAAAATATTCATGATAGACACAGTTATGACCTGATGTTGACTCGACAGAGTCTGAAGAGAGAGTGATGCTTGAGTTAGTGGCTACGGTGTCTTCCCATGTTAACTCGAGGGAAAACAATCACGCGCAAATACATTATTATTAAATTGTTCGTGTGCAAATTAAACAATTTGATACAAATTAAAGAATCGATTAATTGTTACATTAAAATTAGAAAACTGACATTCAGACTTTGTTGCGATTTTCGATGTAATGGATAAGTAATTATATATATTTTATCATTCTGAAATCTGGGTGAGAATAGAGCTCTCTAGTGGCAGATTGACGTACATAAGCCTTTTAAATCTATTGATAGTATTAGATAACAGTATTAGCTTCTGGTTGAAATGCACCAGAAAATTGCTCGTTGAAAACCAAATAATGATTTTCCCATGTATCTTCGTAGTAAAATTATGTTTAGGGGCTGCTCGTCAAGAGCAGGCAATATTTTTCCCAAGTACCTTCACAAATACATACATTAACCTGACTGCCCGTTGAAGATCATATTATGATATCACGGGAGATGCTAGACCATAGGGATAAGTGCTGTTCTTAGATTGACAAGAAATGTATTTGGTGCATAAAAGTTTATTGGATGAACCCGTAGTTGAATTTACACCTTCACGAACGACTAGAGTTGCTTAATACAAATATGAGAATAATCATAATAATGTCGAAATCCTAAAATTAGGATTACAATTGGCAAAAAAAGTATTCAAGGGAAAGATCGACCTAAGATAAATAACATAAAATGGCATAAATGTTTGGGAAACTTCTCACAGAATACAGAAATGGAGTGGGAAATTTCTCATACCCGACGATAGCGATAATTAAATAACTGAGAGTAGTTGACCTCAGATGGTCGAATAATAAATAGAATTAAAATGCTAGTTAAGGTTGTGCGATCCCGTAGGCACATATGAGCATGTGTCTAACCGGAACAACACTCGACTTGACGTAGAGCAAGTGAGCAAATGAAAAAAATTGACATAATTCTACAAAATATTCGATAAAAATTTCAAAGAGTAGACTAAACTGAAAATATGAAGTGGAGAACGCACCTTGTTAAGAGTTTTATATAAAGTATTAAAGGGAAATGCTCTACATTTAAGTACAAGTACATTGTATATTAGGAATGTGAACAAGTTAAAGGTTGTAACTGGTCCGGTTGATCAGTGAGTAGGCCCAACGGGCGGGAGTTGAGAATGGCTTCGGTAAAAGCCACTAGAGTGTAAACTTCTTCAAAAGTAAAGAACTGATTATTAGTTACTCGTTTGAGGTGATTAGAACTCTTAATGTTAGTTTCCCAGAGCCCTCCGAAGTGGGGTGCGAAGGGGGGATTGAAGTGCCATTGTAACAAAGATGACGAAGATGAGATCCGTTAATTGCTGTTGAAAATTCTGAGATTGAAAACATTGTTTTAAAATGCGTCCTGCGCCCTTGAAATTGGTTCCATTATCGGAATATATATGTGGTGGAAGTCCGCGACGACTACAGAATCGCGAGAAAGGTGCAAAAAATGCTTTAGTGGATAATTCAGAGACAATTTCAGAATGAACTGCCTTTGTGGCTAAACAAATTAATAAAGCGATGTAAGATTTAGTTGTAGTCTTTGAGCGCGGTCCATCATATTTAGCAGTGAGCGGGCCAGTGAAGTCAACACCTACATTATTAAATGGAAAGGAGGATGTGACCCTGAGCGCTGGGAGTTGACTTATTTTTTGATCTAAGCCGCGTGCCTTTGTTTTAAAACAAATTACACAATTCTTTAGAACATTGCATAATTGCATCCACGTAGTCTAGGAACCCAAATGAAAGTTCTCATGTCATTCTTGACCATTTAAATGCCAGCGTGCAGAAGGCGTAGATTAGTCTGGCGAATAATTAAATAGGTCAATATATGTCTGGTGGACATAATGATATGATGTTTAGCATCAAATTCAAGTTGAGAGTTCTCCAATCTAGCCCCGACTCTTAAGAGTCCGTCTGAATGTAAAACTGGCACTAGAGATGTGATGGAACTTGATTTTGAAACAGGTTTTCCATTAGACAACTCGGAAAGTTCCTGCGAACAAGCTTGCACCTGAACTGCTTTAAATAAACAATTTCTTGATTGGATTATTTTTGGAGCAGTTAAAGATGAAGTAAGACGTGGATTGACCTTACGAACATTGTTAATGAATCGAAAAACATAATTTTGTAAAAGATTAATATCTAGGAATTCAATCAGGAGCGAAGGCGACCGACACTAAACATTTTTGACTTCTAAAGGTTTTGATAAAAATGAATTTGACGTGACGAGTCAATGCTTTGAGGTTCCAAGTTACCACGAAGGGCCAGACCACCACAAAGAATTTTATTTAATTGATGAAGGAGTGGTCGTTCTAGAAATAATGTCAGCAGGATTGCTTGCTGAGGGAACATGTTTCCAGGTGAACTGATTTGTCTTCTCATGAATGACTGAAACTCTGTTCGCAATAAAAGTTTTGCAACTCCTGGAGAGCGATGCTGTCCAGGCGAGAACGTTTTTGGAGTCTGTCCATAAGGCAATGTTAGTAATAGAAAGATAAATTATTGGTACGACTTTAATAATAAGCTTGGATAATAAAACTGCAGCGCGGAATAGATTGTGCTTTAACAGGGGCGACTCTTAGTACATAGTAAATGAGACGTTAGAGGTTTTGTGGCATCATGAGAGATAAGATAAGTACTTGCACCGTAGGTCTTCTCACTTGCATCGCAAAAACCTTGCAAGTGGTAGACACTAACTTTGACCGGTCTCACTAGTCTAGGAATAGGTTATTCGTTGAGTGATTGTAATTCAGAATAAATGTGTTTCCACTCACTTGCCAATGGAGGCGGGATGGTGTCATACCAGTTGAGTTAATATCCCCATAGGTTTTGAAAAAGTATTTTGCAAGTTATTACAAGTGGGCAATTAACCCTAGAGGGAAAAATGGAACTATTGTTGATAATAAAAATCTTTTTGTAAAGTTGGCTGGAATTTGAAAATAATCATTTGTCGTGTTACACAACAGACCTAAGGCATGCATGTATGATTCAGAAGAATCAAATTCTAATATTTCATTACCTTCTCGATTCTGAGGAGAAATTTTATTTAGAACATAAGGTACATTTGAAGCCCATTTACATTAATGAAATCCGCCCTTAGGCAATAGTGTATTTAATTGAGAGGTAGCATTCTGTGCCTCAATAAGCGTTTCTGCTCCTGAAATACAATCATCATCATAAAAGTCTGTCTATACAGTAGTAGAGGCGAAAGGGAGTAGTTTTCTTTCGTGATGACTTAATTGAATTAGAGCTCTAGTCGCTCTAAGTCGTTCTAGTATGAGGCAGACGCGGTACCGTAAATGACAGTGTTCAAATAATAGTCACGCACTGGTTCGCGCGGGTAACTTCTCCATAAAATACATTGAAGATATGTGTCTTCAGGCTAAATAAGTATTTTCCGAAATATTTTCTCTAAATCTGAAATGAAATAATAAGGAAATGTACGAAACATAATTAAAATAGAAAATGTGTCTTGTTGAATAACAGGACCAACGAGAATGTCATAAGTGTTTTTCAGAACTAGATGGAGCTGAGGCATCAAATACTACTATTAATTTTGTAGTCGTAATAGTGGCCTTGAATACCGGAAGATGGGGAATATGATACAGTGCCTTGTGGGATCAAATGAAATAGGAGTCATATGACCTGTAGCTTCATTTTCATTCATGTGTACTTTAAGTGAGGCATTCAAGTTGACATACTGTACTTTAAGTGAGGCATCTTTGTTCTGGCGTCTTTCAAGAGAAGAAAATCTACGTAACGCAAGAGATCGCGTAGAAGGAATTGTTGTGTCAGCTGATTTCTTGGGAAGTTTTACTACATATCTGCAGTCAGGGTCGCAAGAATGATTTTCGCGAAATGATATTTCACATAATTGCTCTTCTGGATTCCTTCCTTTCCAGTCAGAAAGTTCTTCTAATTTCCAAAAACTTTCAAGTTTTAAATTAATACTTGACTCTGATTTAGTTAGAAAATGTAAATAAACAAGAATGGGACTTAGATTGCGTGTCAGTAGGCAACTGACCTGATACAATCCATCCCAACTCTGTGTTTTGAAGAAAAGGATATGGCAAGATGGGTGTTAATTTAGAGGGCAGCGATATCGAATAACAAACTCGAGCGCCTAGCAGCAACTCAATGGTTTTGGTTTCATTGAATTGAGGATCTGCATAACATAATTCCGAAGGGAGATTCTGCGATTTTATATGAAAAGTGACATGAGGTAAACTCGAAGTAATTAAAGAAATTACGGTAGAGCATATTGAAGAATTCTATGGCGTCCATCGTGATGATAAATTAAATTGTGTTTCAAAAGAAGTACACGTCTAATTACCATCTAAAGTATCAATCAATGAAGAGGTGGGTTTTCCCTTGAGGCACATTTTTTCGATATGAAATTATGTGTACTAGCCGAATCAAGGATAACAGTGCATGAAACGCGTAATCCAGTACAAATTGTAACTGAGACAATCGCAGTAGCCAGCAACGTCTGATCTCTCTCGTTAAGTATGTGACCACAAACTCCCCTTCGCTTAGCGACAGCTGGAGCAGGCGGTGGCCGCGTGAGATCAGACAGCGTTGATGGAGTGCTCTGGGGGGGGGACGCTGCGTTGACTTTAAGCGTTTGTCGGTAAACGTTTGGGTCGCGCAGAAGAGTATGGTGGTATTTTTTACAAATGGAACAAGTTTGTACCAAAGTGCGACCATGAATGATGTAACGACGTTTGGGGAAAAGCGTGGCCATCAGTTTCGGTTGACGACCCAGTGGTGGTTTCTGCGGTTCAGGACATAGTGGCAAGTCGCTGAGAGTATCGTGGAGATGAGCCGGGATGTCGAGATGCACCTCTAACACATAACCGCATTGGTCGTTCTCCTCCACTGCCTGCGTTGCACGAAAGTCGGCAATGTGCTTGACCCATTGAAAATAACCGAAGGGTTAAGGTTGCGCAATGGCTTGTCCGTTTATATTAATATATTAAAGATAGCAATCGGGTTCCGACGGGGTGGAGGAGACATCAAGGCAAGGGTGGTTGGCGCGGACGTGACGCGCGCTTAGCTGCACCAAACCACCTCGTATCGCTGTCTCAAATAAGAGCAACATATCAATGTCGGTGAGCAGTTCCAATCGCACCCCCGTCATTTTCAACATGGTGTCAAACGCGAGAGACGGTGCAGTGAGATAATGTGTAGGATCGAGAGCGTACACGAGCCTACACAAGGTACGAAACGATTCGAAAATGTCGGTAAGCAGGAGTACATAGTTTTTTAAATTCAAGTCGACATAGTCTGATAAATGATATACACCAAACACCTGCCAGACCTGTTGTGCATGCACGTAATCATCTTCAGAAATGTGCGTACTCGAGAGGTGACCAAAACGCTTCTTTGGGCGGCAACACGTTTTCCTTGAGTATCGATTCCGTGTTGACATAGTCGTAAGGAAAAACACCCTTTTTACATGCTAATGCAAAGGGGACATCGTTGGGAAAATGTGCACGAACACACATCAAATCTGTGGGAAGAAGACTGCGCGCCAAAACATCGAGAGAGCTGGACATAAATTTAAAGGTGTCTAGACAACGAAGCTCGACTTTCCCAACATGAGGTGGAGGTGACACGTTCGCTATCGTGAGGTACCATATAGATTCTATGATTTTTTGCATCAGGATCTTGTCCAATAGCACGGAGTATAAAATGTGAATCGTAAGAGGCTGAATTGAGAATTAGTATGGGAATATAAAGAGGAATGCGATAATTGATATTGCATACGTTGTGTGCTGCGCCACGATAGATGCCAGTTAAGTGATCACGTTCGCGTATGACGTCGGAGTGTAATAAAGCATTCCCGCAAATACACACGAGGTCGCACTTCGGAAATGAACGTCATCGTCAAGTCGCATGACAAGCGGCCGGGGTCGACACAAGTCGCATAGTCACGAGCAATGTCTTGCAACGCCTGCAACACCTGGTTCGCCACATCACGTCCACGAAAAGAAACATTGCGGTTGCGAGACGCGTCGAAGGAACAGACGATGCAAAAGGTGAGTGACGTTGATATGCCTCGGAATAGGGTGCATCGATTGGTGGTTGAAAAGAGGTTATAGGTTCAGTGAACGCTTTGAAATCAACGTAGACGTAAAGGGGTGATCTGTCGCTGTGAATAATTTCTAACATCATGAGTACCTCTTCTTTCTTTGGTAAAATTACACGCATCGGTAAAGTTTTGAGGCAATACGCTTGACGCATTTGAAATTAGTCTACTTGGTGGAAATATTAAAAACAGTGATCTCATACAAATTTTCTACCTTTATGCTGTGATAATTGTCTCCAGAGTAAGCGGTCTGAATTTTGTATCCAACAATAATGTGCTTTGTACAATAAGATATTGATGTGATGTTGTTTGATTTCTTGATCATAATAGAGTGCTCCTACCACCCACTTGTTCTGTGTCGACGACCACGACAGCTCATGCACATGACATGAGTAGTCTGGGTTTTAGCGTTCAAATCTAGAAATATTGGACACTTGCTTCGGAAATAGAATATGTGTCAAATCTAAAGTACTCATAAGCTGGTGAAACTCGTCTCGATAGTGTCCCAGACGATAAACATAGGTAGCTCGAGTACGATGACAGAACATTGCCTCAATAGACCAAAAGAGACACTTATCATCACGATTCTGTACATTAATTATCTCTTTTCTTGAATTATCAAAGGATGGTGGCAATTTTATATATGCGGAACCTTTATGATGATTATCGAGATGATGAAAGCCGATGTGTAATGCAACTATCGTCTTCAGCGCTTTCACACTATCTCGCTTATTTAATTCAGAGAATCGTGTATGAATTGGGTCTACAATATGAACATGGTATTGCAACTGTCGATTGTGTTTAGCAAAGACACACACCGGAGATAAAAGGTAAATTTTTGAAAGTTGCGTGCGTTCATGGTCAGGAGCGGATGGTTTTTTATCATAAATTCAGATTCTAAAGTTGTAAAAATTTTATGATGAGGATGTTGTAAACTGTTCAATGCCGAGCGTATTGGCTATACTACCGCGTACAGTGGCTTGGTTGAGTTATGTGACGATGAGATCAATGAAGACAAACATCACGTGTTTGTCGAATCACAGAAGGGCGTGAGGTAGACACAAAACCACTAGAATGACATGAATGCTCTAAGTCCATACCGGGAGGTGTAGGTGCACGCACCTCAGCCTGCCCGCTGTTTCGAATTATGGCACTTACTGCGTGCTCTAAAAAAATGTAAAAAAGAATTCAGGATATTCAGAACAGAAAAAAATGTCTAAAATACAAAGAGGCAAAGAGATGTAAGCGATACACGCCGTTTTCAATCAAGCCACTGAACGCCTCTCATTCATGTTGTCGGTCATCATCTGATTAAATCAGATTCATATGTGTGATTAAATAGGACGCGGAGTGATATATAGCATAAAAATAGAACAGAAACTCACCATTCATATTAACCAATTGGTTAGGTATTATAGCATCCACCTCTAGGTTCTCTCTATCTGAAAAAAACCCACATACTTTGTTCAAAAATAAAGTTTTGCGTTAGAAGGACAATAGCGAACAACACAAAAACAGCAGGTTTTGGTCGATTGCGAGCAAAACTTACCGGTTAGGTAAGAGAAGAACATTCCTCCTGGGAACCTCTGCGCATCTAAAGAAAAAAAGTATTGCATGAGTCAAGATATATATATATATATATATATATAT
>NNCF01127082.1:18497-53103 GCA_002313205.1 Laupala kohalensis | reverse complement strand
ATATATATATATATATATATATATATATATATATATATATATATATATATATATATATATATTACAATTCAAATTTATTTAATTTATAGTTTTAATTATATATTTATTAAAATTATATTTTATGTAATTGTATTATATTTATTTACATATTTATATACTTTAATTATATGATTAAACATAGTATTACTATATTAATATCATGTATGACAAATAATGTACTAGTTGATTACCCGATGTTGCCTGCGATTGTAGTATATTATGTAGCATAATATATTAATCCATACTAATAAGTGCATAACTCGAAAGCGTGTTTATCGGTTTGTTACTTACGCAAGAGTAAACCATTGAAACGATCGAATTTTAATGTGACCTGCGCGACTTCCTCAAGATGGTGTAGTGTATAAGTCAAGTTTTATATCAAAACGAATATTATAAATGGGAAAAATTAGGGTATTCTACATATTTAAAAAACTGGTGTCAGAAGCAAGATACCTGGAAGTTTTTCAGGGAGTGTCTGTCCTAAAAAAGGAAGAGGGGTCGACATGTCATCGTCAATAAATTCTGAAACATAAATAGTGAGTAAACCCCATGTCTAAAATTGTTCATGTAAATGGAAAACCAAAACGTTCTATCATTTAAATCCCATTTTAATGTGTCCCCACCTAGTGTTGATGAAGGTGATTTCATCATTCATGAGCCAATGTTTCAGCATCTAGATGAAAAAAGTAGCATAGAATATGACTGTTCTATTCATAAATCATGTATACAAATATACAAAAAAGGAAATGTAGTAAGTCTATTCTTTACACAAATCATGTAAAATTAAAAAAATTACATTGTGGAAATGTTAGCAAGAAGTCTTACCAACGACGTTGTCTATATTTTCTTGTTCTGCATTCATTGTATTGTCGTCGGCGTTAGATCTCTCAGGTGCACTGCCCATCGTTACACTTGTGATGAGAGCACGTTGAAACGCCTAATATATAGGCGATCGACTTTCACTTTTCTCCATGCCGATGAAGGACGGTTGTTTGACCTTTCACGTCTTACATATACTCAAAGTCACGATACTTAGCCTAAAATTTTTCAATATGGCTGCCTTAAACAAATTGCCAACCTCTACGAAACAAAGCCTTGAAACACCCGCGAAAAATTCAAGGAAAGCATGGTAGGAAAATTTCAGTTAAAGCGTGTCGCAAAGAAATTAAGTAATATCCAAATAAATATTAATAGTAGTCGCAAAAGTGACTACTTGCTGTAAAGAAATACAAGTTAATAACATAACAAACAAAGACACAAAGTATTTGTTCCACACGGTCGATGCAGTTTCGCAAGAGCAAGTGAATTGTTATCCGAGGTTGGTTATGAATTCAATTTCGAATATCTTGCCAATTGAACGCGAGGTACCCTTATCATTACTCTTATGCAGAATGGCGAAGTAAAAGCGTTGGCTACATTGAATACAGGTTCTATGCCAACATCAAACCAGTTAGACTGACAATAAATACATAAATATATAAATAATTTACAGTCAAGAGAGCTGTTACAAACTATTGCATTTATGTTCGGCAGCGGCCATGACTTGAGGTCTAATTTATGTTTTGTATCAATTTTACACATTTGAACCTTTTAAAACTTGATGAAACATATAGTATGTGTAATAATTTCACATATATGTTAGGAATGAATAAATTTGGATTGTATAAATGCTTCAGAACGCTTCCAAGTCTTAGAATATTTGAATATTATAAGTTTGAAGTAATTGTATCCTGTATTTTCCATTTTCAGATTTATGTTACTTTCACTTTGAAATTTAATTCGTTACCAAACATACGTTTGTTGAAAGAATAAAAAGTATTCTATGACTTTATTTTAGCCAATATTATTTCAACTTGCAAGATTTATACTAATTGCCTTTGGGTATTAAAGCTCAATTACATTGAGCATACACATCAATTGCACAATCGGTCTCGTGGAGTAAAGGTAAAGTGTGAACATGCACTTCGGATGGCTGAAGGTTCGAAACTCGGAATAATCATCGCGCTTTTTTGTTATTTTTTTTCTGCATAACATTTTATAAAATAATATGTTACTTCCAATTTAAAAATTAATGTTTGCGTTTTTTACAAAATAAAGAAAGATTTCAGGATCGAAGCTCATGTGAATTCCCAATTTTTTTATTTAATATTGTCCACATTTCTTTGTTTCAAATAAGACGTAAAATATATTTCGAATATAATTTTAGTGATTCTTTAAAAGCATTTCCATTTTATTGTAAATATATTCATGATTTCATATTTAGATTTTGTTCATGATTTGAATATGGAAAATTCCTATTATTTGTTCATTGGAAGAAAATTTGTATGTGATGGTAATGTTTGCATCTATTTAATATTTTATTCCATTAAATAATAATGCATTCAACACATTACACGCTATTCCTAATATTTTAAAATAATTGTAAGCGCGGGAGATTGAATCAACGTAAGTGTTATAGTTTGAATGCTATTTTAATAATGGTAAACTTTACCGTCAAAAGATGGTTAGTTTTTTCAGAAATTACTTGTAAACTGAGCGAGAACCACCCGCGTGTACGACGAGTGTCTCCCTGTTTAGTGCACTTGATACATATTCTTTTGTTTTAGATGTAGTATGAACTTCTGAATACCTTTATGTGAACAGAATTCTCGCTGTCATAAGTGCATTGTTCGTTTTTATAAAATGGCGTCATTTATCATTATTATAAACTCATATTATTATTCAGTGTATTTCACATAAAGTTATTGAAGGTTTCACAAGTTCATGCGTTATGTTTGTTATTTCTGAGAAAAAAATATTTTACTAATACTTCTTAGATTACTGAAAAACAATTTATTGTTTCATTGTTTATTTACTAAAGCACTATAGTTATATCGATTTGCCAACTTATATTACAAATGTATTTCAAATTAGTCATAGTTATTGTTTCACTTGCATTTTTAATAGTAATGTTGCATGAATACAATATTAAATATTTTAATTGTTCTTCTTCTTTATAGGCTCTACAACATTCCTCTGAACGTTTTGACCTTCTCCACAACTGCCTTCCATTTCTTCCGATCTTGCACTTGGACTGACCAGTTTTTAATTCCCATCTTCTTCAGATCCTTTAGCACGTCGTCCTTCCATCTGAGTTTAGGTCTACCTTTTTTTCGAGCTGATAATGGGCACCAACTAAAAATCTCCTTTACTGTCCTTTGTTCGTCCATTCGGCATAGATGTCCTAGCCAGCTCAGCCTCAAAGCTTTGATGTGGTTCACGATGGTTTTAAACTTAATCTGGTTATTTATTTCTTCATTATTATTTATCCTCCAGGTGCCATTACTATTTTTAATTGGCCCATGTATTCTTCTCATAATTCTCCTTTCAAAGATCATCAGTTTCTGTATGTCACTTCCCTTCAATGTCCACGTTTCAGATGCATACGTTACAATTGGCCTGATGAGTGTTTCATACAGTCTTACTTTAGCATTTTTGGTCAAATACCTGCTTCTGAATAGATCTATATTTGCAAAGTAGGCTTTATTTCCAGCAATTATTATTTCTCTAATTTTATCCTTCATTATGTTCGTTCCATTTATTCTGGAGCCAAGATAGTTAAAGCTGTTTACTTCTTGATATTTTATTCCATTAATTACTAGGTCATCCATTTTATATGCACCATTCGTACACCTCATACATTTGGTCTTCTCTTTGTTGATCTTGAGACCATAAGGTTCCGCCATTTGTTTAAGTTCATGGAATAGCTTTTCTAGGTCTTTTTTGGTTCTGGATATCAATAGTATGTCATCCGCATAGGCTAGGCATTGTTTCAACCGAATGGTTATACTGCCCTTGACATCAATCTGCGCCAAAATTACATCTATTATTATACAGAATAATGTCGCAGATAGTGGGTCTCCTTGTTTAACCCCATATTTCACTTCAAATTCATCACTCAGTTGGTTATCAGCTCGTACTCTGGCTCTAGTATTTGTTAATGTTATACCAATCAAATCCACTAATTTTCTTGGTAGGTTGTATTTACTCAAGTTCTCTGTTATCTTGTGTATTAGCACAGAATCGAAGACCCGCTCAAAGTCGATGAAGATATTATATAAATATATTCCATATTCGTAGCATTTCTCATATAATTGCCGGGCTAAGAAGATATTATCCACTGTTGACCTGTTTTGCCTGAAACCAGATTGGTGGTCACTTAACTGTTTATCAACTATTTCAGTTAGTCTCTTGTTCAGCACGATCGCAAAAACTTTGTACACCGTGTTGAGCAATGAGATTGGCCTGTAATTTTTGCAATCAAATCTGTCTCCTTTCTTGTAGATTGGAAAGATAATACTTTCATTCCACTGGTTTGGCATCTGTTGTGAATGCCATATTTTGAGTATGAGATTATATATTTCCTTACGGAGAGTTCTTCCTCCAAATCAAATAAGTTCTCCCGGGATATTGTCTGAACCCGCTGCTTTATTCCTTTTTAATTTATTAATTATCCCACAGATTTCATTATAGGATGGTTCTTCAATCTCTTTATCATTATTTCCAGCGATGTTCTCTGTAGATGACACGTTTGTATCCAAGCGATTACCCGATGAGTTGAATAATTCTGTAAAAAAGGATTTCCACCTTTCTAACACTTGCTCCTCCTGAATTAATATTTTCCCGGTTTTATCCTTGCACATACCAAAATTGCCTTGCCACATTTTCCATTTTCCTACCTCTCCGAAAAATTTTCTTGTTTCATTTTTCTTATGATTGTCGTTCATGGACATGATTCTCTCATTTAGCCAGCTTTTCTTTTTCTTTTTACATATTTGATTTGCTTTTATCCTCTCTCTTCGGTAGATTTCATGTTGGTTTCTTATCTTTGTCTGCAATGCTGTTCTTCTAGCTTCATTCTTCCTGGCAACCGCTTCCTTGCATTCATCATCCCACCATCGATTTTTCCTCCTTACTTTGTTACTCTTCCCTATGGATTCCTCAGCCGCCTCATATATTTTATCTGTAAGGTCTGCCCAATCCTTATTTACTTCTTCAATTTCTTTCCGATCTTTGAGTTTTCCATATATTATCTATTTAAATTTTTTTATTTTTTCTGGCTTAATCAAGTTTTCCTTGTTCACACTTTCAGGATTTTTGTTCTTCAATGATACAATTATTGGTATCTTTTGTTGTACAATGATCTTAAGCAGGTAATGATCCGAATCCACATTTGGTCCCCTTAACCCCCTCACATCTTCGATCACATTCTTTTTCTTTCGTGTAATCATTACATGGTCTATCTGGTTCACAGTTTTTTTTATCTGGGGATACCCAAGTTTCTTTATGCATATGTTTATGTTCAAACAGCGTACTAACCACACACAAGTTGTTGACATCTGCAAAATTGCAGACAATTTCACCATTATCATTGGTCTCATTGTGTATAGTGTGGCGTCCTGTTATTTCTGCATATACTCTTCCTTTCCCAATCATTAATGGGAGCATACACATCAATTATAGTAATATTATTATATCTACTTTTAACTCTCAATATACATATATTCTCTCACATTAAAGAGTAAACCCAATTATCAACTTAAGACAAGAGCGCATTACCAGGAAACGAGTACCGGCCTGTCCTGTACTTACATCAGGGCCACTGTAGTAAAAGTCATAATTTTTGCCCTTCATTCGCCCTACTCCTTTCCATCTGGTCTCTTGCAAAGCCACAATATCACTGCTTGTTTGCTTTATCTGCTCGACCAACTCTTGTAGCTTCCCCGCTTGTAACAACGTTTTCACATTCCAGGATCCAAATATCATTTTCCTGTTTCGATACTTTTGTCGTCGTCCAGTATTCATTTCGTTCATCCGAGGCTCGTTTAGCAGTTTGTGTTTTTTACGGGTGATGAGGAGCTGGTCCAACACCCAACAATCCTCCTTTTTCCGGGCTTGGGACCGGCAACGGTGGCCACTGAGGTACTCGATCCCCCCAGCGCCTGCCGTAGGCGGAGTTAAATATTTTAATAATATTAAAAATATTTCTAATGATGAACTAGAAGATAAAATATGAGTTAAGTTGTACTCAAGAAATAAATTTTTGGATATCTAAAATTTCATAGTGTAATATCAAACAAATCCAACTTATTGCTAATAATTTTGTTCATTTTTCTAAAATTTAATATTGGTGGCATGCTAATAAGAGTAGTATTTACTAATTTAATTATCAATTTATTTTTGAAACCTTATGTTGTTTAACCTTGTGGAAAACTGAGAGATCAATATGTTCAGCAATCCAGGTTAGTATTATTTTTGTTTTAGTGGAGGGTGTGCCTGACATGAATATAAGTATTTTATTATCTTTCTTCTTGTTTTATCATGGATTATAGCATGTATATATGATTAGCAATATCTGAGTCATTATCGCTGTGTAAAATTATTCAATTGTTATTTTGTGGTTACAAAATTAGTTGTTATCCTACATCCTCGTGCTTTTGTTATCAATACTAATATTCTCAATAGTTTTCTTACTATAATTACTGTACTTCAACTATATTCTAAGGTAATATTCAATTAAAATATTTGAGAGTGATCGAATTAAAGTCATTCCACAAAAATGTTGAAAATAAATGGAAAAAATAAAGGTTTGAGTTGTAAAGTATATTTTTCATTTATTGTTTATTGAAATGGGTATATGTAACTAATTATGGAGGAGATTTATTTTAAAATAAAATAGTTCCTGAACTTTTTTTGTGTGAGATGATGGCACTCATTTTCTAATAACTGTTTAATCATTTGGTGGATTGTTTTGACAAAGTTGTAACATTGTTTTACGGTGTAATACGATATTAATTATGGACTAATTATACATGAACTCGAAAAAAATTATTCTACTTTCTTCTTCTATCATTGATTACTTTCATAATGTACATCAGTGTGATTTGGTATATTTACATCAGTTATGTGAAAGATATGCTATAATAGCTCGATACAGATATTATAAAAGTTGTTTTAGTTAAAAAAAAGGTCGTTCCTTACTCAGTTTCTTTTCTTTATTGTTTGGTAATTATTTTACTAGGTAATATTTTTTATTTTAGAAAAAAATATGTCATTTTTTAAATAAACTTCACGGTGAATCAATTAAAAGCAGCTATAAGTTTTTTCCCGCTGGATGCCTTAGCACGGGCGCAGCCCGTTATTTGCGGGATTCGGGGTGTAACCCCCAGCGAGCAAGGCGAGTATATATGTTAATAAGCCCCTTTGTGTATCTCACTCACTCATCTAGTAATCTAGAATTTGCTTATATCATAATAACAACTTCCCAACAGATAATTTGGTAGTTAATTTTGGCTAAATTTTCTTGAGAATCACAAAATTTAAAGTATACAGCAGAGTTTGATTATTCTTCTATTTCAGTGTAATATACTTAATTTTAATTTTGCATTGAAATTTTGAATGATTCATTTTGGGAAACTGAAATTTTGTGATCATTCTTACTAATGTTCCATGTTCCCACATCAGATTAATTAGAGTAGAATAAAAATCTGAATAACTGGTAAAGATTGAAACAGTCACATTAAGTTAGTTATGAATACAACAGTGATAGATATTGACGGGCAGTTATGATAGATAAGAATGAAAATATGCCCTCATCACAATAATGTTGAAAGTGCATTGTTGTAAATTAAAAATAAATATCATATAGAGAGAAAATACTGGTCACAATAAGAAAACCTGCTGTGCAAGGAATGGATTTCTATTTTTCCTTGTATCTGGAAGAGTATTGTGTTCAAATGTCTACTGTATGAAGATAGGTGCTCAAAATTTTTTTAATATCTTTTTTGTGTTATTTGTTAAAAACTTCATTACTCTTTAGAGCAGACCTGGCCTTCACTATTTAATTTCTTAATTATATACATCAAATATGGATGTAATACATAATTTGAAAAAAATATTCATTGCGTCAATTCTAAAAAAATAAAAAAGGATGTTGGTACAAGAATAAATATTTATCTTTATAGAGAATATCATAAAAGACATTTCAAAATTTTGGGGGTATAAAGAAAGTTCCCTCAAAAAAGATTTAATGAATATTCTGTGTTGAAAAGGCACACATAGGTGCCAAAGTTTTAGTAAAGATTTCATTTCCATCTGGCATACATATGAAGCTTAAATTAAGCAAATATTCCTTGGAATGTGGAGGAGAAAGTAATATACATCAATAAATTAAAAAATGTAATGTATTGAAACAAATTATTTAATGTAATAAATTACAATGGTTTAGAGTGTTTATTGTTCTACTATGGAAATGTAACAGAAATAATTCGGTAACTATTATTATTCAATACAAAATATTAGGTAACATTATTATAATTTGGTAATTATTTTAATACGTAATTTTTTTATTTTAGAAAACATATACGTCATTTTTAAAATAAAAAACTTCGCGGTGAATCATTTAAAACTAGGAATAAGGTTTTTTCCTCTGGATACCTTAGCACGGGCGCAGCCCGTTATTGCCCGTTATTTGGGGGTCTGCGGGTGTATCCCCCAGCGAGCAAGGCGAGTCTTATCTTATATAAGCCCCTATGTGTAACTGATTCTTTCACTGACTTAACTAGTAATCATAAGTGTTAGGTACCTTTTACTAGTCGTACAAGCTTGAAACTTGGTTCATCTTGTAGCTGGACATCGGCAATGAATGTTAAAATTCCTTATATTTGACAATATCAATTTAAAAGTCCTTTTTTCGGTTATTTAATGTTACGTAAATCACACGAAAATATTAGCTTGTGGATGTGCCATGGAAAAACTTGTCAAAGCCACCCCGAATGTTTTGTTTACAAAAGTATTGTACGTCTAATGGCGGCGAACTACAGAAGAATCGTATTGGGATGTTAATCAAAGGATGGTGTGCAAGTTATTTAAGGTTTTTTAAACGTGTTAAAAGTATAGTGTACTAATGAGTTTAATTTTCTCGTGACATTGTGCAAACAAAAAGTGAAAAATACAGTATCTTTGAAAACTAATTTGAAATGGCATCAACGACTAGTTCCAAAACGTAATCGTAGTCATGTTTCATTTGTGGAAATAACATTTCTCTTATTAATGTGTCGAAAGTGCTTGTGTGAATTATTTGCTCAGGTACATATATTTAATTAATTTACAATAATTACATTGGCAAAGTGTGTTTTTGAATATGTGAGATACTTATAAGGAATCTATCATTGACCTTGACTTGTTTAATATAACTCGCTTTGAATGTATTCGTAGATTTGAATAACTTTGTAGTATTAATATTGAAATTCGTTTAACTATTTTGAAAAGTGCAAAAACTATGAACATTATAAATTCTATCGAGTTTTTATTTTATCAATAAAAAAAGTAATCAACAAGCGGTGGTAATTTGTATAGATTCCCTGATTCATTTCTAAAGTTTGTTTACGTTCGTACAGAATGAATTTTTAGGCAAAAAACAATAATCTCTACCACGTGAAACAATGTTTGCTTGATATTTTATTTCACAACAGTGTTTAATGTTTAACAAGTTTCGTATATATTGATTTATCTAAGAAAATTTGCGGTATCTTTTACAATACGTCCTACAACGGACCGTATTTACATTTAATTTTTAATATGAATCGATTCATTGATTCTTTTCAAGAGTTTGTTTACATTCTTAAAGGATAAAGTACAATCATGAAACGTGGTTCATCTTGTACCTGGAGAATGACAATGAATGAATAATTTCCTAAAATTTGACAATATTAATTTAGAAGTACATTTGACGGTGATTTAATATTACTTTAATCACACGAAAACATTAGCTTGCGGTTGGCGCCATGCAAACTTGTCAAAACCACCTTCGAATGTTTTGTTTACCAAAGTATTGTACATCTAATGGCGGCGAACTGCAGAAGAATCGTATTGGGATGTTAATCAAAGGGTAGTGCAAGTTTTTTTTATGGTTTTATAGACGTGTTAAAAGTATTGTGAACTATGTGTGTTTATTTGATTAGTGTCTTTCCGCAAAAAAAGTGACAAAAATCGTTCTTTGAAAACTAATTTGAAATGGCATCAATGACTAGTTCCCAAACGTAATCGTAATCAAGTTCCTTTCGTCGTTACAACACATATTCATTAATGTGTCGTATGCGTTTTTGTGAATGTTTGTCTAAGGTACGTATTTCTATTTTATTTACTTAGCAAATAATCCTATATTATACGTCGTCCAAGTGTGTTTTAAAATTCGTGAGATTCTTAGAAATGTATAATTTTCCTAGACATGTTTTATTTATAATTCGCTTTGAATTAATTTGTGGTGTTGAGATTTAAATTCGTTTAAAAATCTTAAAAAGTGCAAAAACTAAGTTCATAGTAAATTAAAGTGTGTTATTATTTTAGTAATAGGTTCTTGTTGACCCAATTTTAGTACGCAACGGGCAATGGTAATTTGTATAGATTCCTTGATTCAATACAAAAGTTTGTTTACATTCGTAAAGAATGGAGTTTTAGGGAACAAAATATAATTTATATCATTTAAAAGAATGTTAGCTTAATTTTATATTTCAGAACAGTGTTTCATGATCAATATGAAACGTATTTTTTAATTTTTCTAATAATTTTAACTATTTCCTTATCTCTTACAATACGTCCAACAATGGACCGTATTTACATTTCATATTATATGCAACGACTCGCACCGAAAGACAGTGAATAAGTTTTGCTTTCTTTAAGTAATTGTATCTGTAGGTATTTGAAACGAGATCTGAAGATAACATTTATAAGTTGGAAAAGTAACGACAGTGAAGTTGTATTCGTTAAAATAACTTTTATTCAATAATGTGTCGTATAATTATAGTGAATGATTATTTAAGGTACGTATTTGTATTTTATTTACTCTGCCAAAAATTAGTTTTTGAATACGTGAGATACTAATAATGTATGAATAATTTTCCTTCACATCTGTTATATTATTTTGAATTTTCTTTGTAGTTTTGAGACAGAAATTCGTGTTACGATCTTTAAAAGTGCAAAAACTAAGGTTATAGTAATTTATAGTGTGTTTATTTTACCAATAAGACGGTCAAGCCAATTTATCGATGCAGCAGGTCGTGAAAATTTGAATCGATTCATTGATTCTTTACGAATGTTTGTTTACGTTTTAAAAGAATAACGATTTAGGCAAGACACAATAATTTATACAATGTAAAAGTATTTAGGATATTTACTTATTACAAAACTCACATATATGAAAGAAGTTATGACCTACGATGCACATTAACCCCATTTTCTATAAAAGTAAATATCTTCGGTTATTTAAGAAATAATGCAGTGTTGTAAATTTGGTGAAAAGAATTAAGTAAAAAATACTGAATGAGATACATTTGAATAAAATACCATAAATGGGAAGGACACAAACTAGGATTTCCAACATGGAAAAACAAATCTGAAAGAAGGTATGCCCCCAAACTCATGTTATACTTAACTTTTTATAAAGGTGGACACTCGTATTTATTAGGTATTTTGAATTGCAATATAGCTAGCAAAACAAAATTAAGCAACAGGAATCGAGTTAGATCAATTTGATTTAAAAACATTAATTGGGAAGAACACAATCTAGCGTTTGCAACATTGGTGTTCACATCTTGTGTGACGAAACAACTGGATAATTAGTGTCAGACTAACGTAGAGTCTACATTAACCCCTGAAAAAAAATTTGTCTTAAAAACAAATATAAAAGAAGTTATGTCCTCCGATGCACATTAATCCCAATTTTTAAAAATGTAAATATCTTCGGTTGTTTTAGAAATTTTGCTGTGCAGAAAATTTAGCAAAAAGGAATGAAACAAGAGGAAATGAGTAAGAGCAATTTTAATGAAAAACGAAAATTGGGAAGGACAAAATCAAGAATTTGAAACAAGGGTGTTCACTATTTTGTTACACAATAACTTGAAATTTAATGTCATAACTAGAATAGAGTTCGAAATTATTCTCTGTAAAAAAGAAAATTTTAAGCCATTTTAAAAATTTAGGAATAAAGTAAATTTACCACTAAAGAATTAAGCAAGAGGAATCAATGAGATCAGTTTGAAATGAAAACATTTATTGGGAAAGATACAATCTAGGATTTCCAACAAAGGTGTTTACTATTCTGTGTCGGAATAACTAGATAATTAGTGTCAGGCAAAAGTAGAGTCTCAAATTAACACCTGTAAAAAGAATTTTCTTAAAAACAAATATGAAAGAAGTTATGCAGTCCGATGCAAATTAACCCCATTTTCTATAAATGTAAATATCTTCGGTTATTTTAGAAATTTTGCAGTGCAGTAAATTTTGCAAAAGAGAATTAAGTAATGAAATCTGAATGAGATTAATTTTAATAGAATACAATAAATGGGAAGGACAAAATCCAGGATTTTCAATAAAAGTGTTGACTATTCTGTCACAGAATAAAATGAAATATAGTGTCAGGTTGAAATAGAGTCTAAAATTAACCCCTATACTATCAATTTTCTTAAAAACATATATGAAAGAAGTAATGCCATACGATGCACATGAACCCCATTTTCTATAAATGTAAATATCTTCGGTTATTTTAGAAATTTTGCAGTGCAGTAAATTTTGCAAAAGAGAATTAAGTAATGAAATCTGAATGAGATTAATTTGAATAGAATACAATAAATGGGAAGGACACAAACTAGGATTTTCAACAAGGAAGAACAAATCTGAAAGAAGGTATGCCCCCAAATGCATTTAAACATAACTTTTTATAAAGGTGAACATCCTTGTATTTAATTGGTATTTTGAATTACAATAAAGTTAGCAAAACACAATTAAGCAACAGGAATCGGTTAAGACCAATTTGATTTAAAAACATTAATTCGGAAAGATACAATCTAGGATTTCAAACATAGGAATTCACTATTATGTGTCGGAATAACTATATAATTGGTGTCAGGCTACAGTAGAGAATCAAATTTTAACTCCATTTTCTATTCATGTAAATCTCCGGTTATTTTAGAAATTATGCGGTGCAGAAAATTCAGCAAAAAGGAATGAAACAAGACGAAATGTGTGAGAGCAATTTCAATGAAAAACGAAAATTGGGAAGGACACAATCAAGGATTGCCTACAAAGGTGTTCACTATTTTGTTACACAATAACTTGAAATTTTGTGTCAAGACTAAGATAGTGTAAGAAATTTTTATTTCTATTATACGGAGAAGTCGAAACTTATTTTCCTCTTTTATATAAAATGTCACCGGTTGCACTACGCGTTCGATGGACTACGCGATGAATCATTTAAATCTAGCAAAAAGGTTTTTTCCCTCTGAATACCCTAGCACGGGCGCAGCCCGTTATTTGGGAGTCTTATGTTAATAAGCCTCTGCGTAACTCACTCACTCATCACACACTCATCTAGTAATCAAAATGGTAGGCTACTTCTACTAGTCGTAGAAACATGAAATTTGGTACGCTCGTAGCTATAGAACTGCATTGAATGAGAAAATTCAAAAAAAAAAAAAATTTAATTTTGAAGTTTAATTTTTGGGGGATTATGATTACGCCATAAGATAACATTAGGTTTCGATGTCTGGCGATACGGCGCCGCGCTGACGGCGAAAATTGTTATTGCTTACGTAAGAATCAATTCACGATTTATTCTACACTTTTTGAAACGTTCTGTAATTCGACATATCGGAAGAATCATAATGCCTGACGATAATGATTACTTCCATGTTTTGTGTTATTACATTTCTATTCCGTAATAACGAATTTAGTTTTGAAGAATGCAAAATTGTATCAGACGCGTTACGTAAAATGTACGTTACTTAACGTTTTGCGTTCTATTCAATTGATGAAAATGTCAAAGCGTATAAATTAAAGAAAAATAATTGAATTTTATTTTTTGTACAAAACATTTCTCTCCAAAATGCATGTTTTTTTTTGGAAATGATCCGTTATTCCAAGTTACGATAGGCGGCGGCCGTGACTTGATTTCCTAATATACGTTTCATATAAATTTAATGCATTCTGTCCTTTTAAATCATTATGAATCATATTACATGTGTAATAATTTCACATATATGTAGGGAATGAATAAATTTGGATTGTATAAATGCTTCAGAACGCTTCCAAGTCTTAGAATATTTGAATATTATAAGTTTGAAGTAATTGTATCGTGTATTTTCCATTTTCAGATTTATGTTACTTTCACTTTGAAATTTAATTCAAGTTACCAAACATACGTTTGTTGAAGGATTAAAAAGTATTCTATGACTTTATTTTAGTCAATATTATTCCAATTTAATTATTCCAAGATTTATACTAATTGCCTTTGGGTATTAAAGCTCAACAACATTTGAGAAAACACCCCAATTGCAGAATCGGTCTTGTTGCGCAAATGTAAGGTGTGAACGTGCTCTTGGGATGGCCGAAGGTTCGAAACTCGGAATGATCATTGAGCATTTTTGTTAATTTTTTTCTGCATAATATTTTAAGAAATAATATGTTACTTCCAATTTAAAAATTACTTTCGCGTTTTTTACAAAGTAAGGAGGATTCCAGGGTCGAAGCTCATGTAAATTCCCAATTTTTCAAATTTAATTTTGTCCACATTTCTGTTTCAAAGAAGACGTAAAATATATTTCGAATATAATTTTTGTAATTCTTTAAAAGCATTTCCATTTTATTGTTAATATATTCATGATTTCATTTTTAATTGTTGAACATGATTTGTGTCTGGGAAATTGCTATTATTTGTTCATTGGAAGAAAATTTATATCTGATGGTTATGTTTGCATCTATTTAATATTTTATTCCATTAAATAATAATGCATTTAACACATTACACGCAATTCCTACTATTTTGAAATAATTATAAGCGCAGGAGATTGAATGTTTGAATCAACGTGTTAGAGTTTGAATGTTATTTTAATAATGGTAAACTTTACCGTCAATAGATGGTTAGTTTCTTTAGAAATTACTTGTAAACTGAGCGAGAACCACCCGCGGGTACGAGGAGTGCCTTCCTGTATATTGCACTTGATAGATATTCTTTTGTTTTAGATGTAGTATGAACTTCTGAATACCTTTATGTGAACAGAATTCTCGCTGTCGAATGTGCTTTGTTCGTTTTTATTAAAACGGCGTCATTTATCATTATTATAAACTCATAATATTATTATTAGTAGTAGTAGTAGTATCAACTAGTAAGAACATAAACAATAAGTATAAAATTTGTATCAGTAGTTTGAAATCTTATTTAGTGTATTTCTCATGAAGTTATTGAACGTTTCACAAGTACGTACGAAATACGTTATATTTGTTATTTCTGAGAAAAGAGTATTGTACTAATACTTCTTAGATTACTGAAAAGCAATTTATAGTTTCAATATTCATTTACTAAAGAACTATATTTGCATCGATTTCCAAGTTCTATCACAAATGAATTTCAAATTAGTCATAGCTATTGTTTTACTTGCACTTTTAATAGTAATGTATCAATACCATATTAAATATTTTAATAATATTAAAAATTATTCTAATGATAAACTAGACAATAAAATATATGTTAAGATGTACTCAAGAAATAAATTTTTGGATATCTAAAAATTCATAGTGTATATATCAAACAAATCCAACTTATTGCTAACATTTTTGTTCAATTTTCTAGGATTCAATATTGGTGGCATGCTAATAAGAGTAGTACTTACTGATTAATTTATCAATTCATTTTTGAAAGCTTATGATGTTTATCCTTGTGAAAAACTGGGAGACCAATATGTTCACTAATCCAGGTTAGTATTATTTTTATTTTAGTGGAGTGTGTGTCTGACATGAATATAAGTATTTTATTATATCTCTTCTTGTTTTGTCATGGATAAGAACATGTATATATGATTAGCAATATCTGAGTCATTATTGCTGTGTAAAATTATTCAATTGTTATTTTGTGGTTACAAAATTAGTTGTTATCCTACTTCCTCACGCTTTTGTTATCAATACTAATATTCTCAATAGTTTTCTTACTATAATTACTGTACTTCAACTATATTCTAAGATAATATTCTATTAAAATATTTGAGAGTGATCGAATTAAAGAGTCATTCCACAAAAATGTTGAAAATAAATGGAAAAAATAAAGGTTTGAGTTGTAAAGTATATTTTTCATTTATTGTTTATTGAAATGGGTATATGTAACTAATTATGGGGGAGATTTATTTTAAAATAAAATAGTTCCTAAACTTGTTTGTTGTGTGAGATGATGACACTCATTTTCTAATAACTGTTTAATCTTTTTGTGGATTGTTTTGACAAAGTTTTAATATTGTTCTGTAGTGTAATAAGATATTAATTATGGATGAATTATACATGAACTCGAGAAAACTAATTCTACTTTCTTCTTCTATCATTGATTACTTTCATATTATACATCTGAGTGTAATTTGGTATATTTACTTGTACGTCAGTTATGTGGTTGATACGCTATAATAGCTCGATACTGATATTATATTAGTTGCTTTAGTTAAAATAAGGTCGTTCCTTACTCAGTTTCTTTTCTGTATTGTTTCTTTTGATTTGTGCAAAAGAATAGGAGCATGATCTGTGACATTGCCCCTTAATTTATGAGCTGTTAAATCAAATTTTGAATTTCCTGGAATTATTAAGAATACCTGAGACATGACCTGTATGAAGGCACGGGGTTGTTTTTGAAGTGTGTAATATGTAAGTTTTATAAAAATGCTGAAATATATATCTCCGTCTCCAACTAATATCAATGTATTAATATTACAATCTAATGCCATGATCATTTTTTTTTCTATGGTCAGTACTTAAATTGATGTCTGATTATCAGTATAAAAATGGTTCTAAGGAGTTATGTGCTGCGACAAATGTAAACTCCATTAATAATGGCATTTTGCCTAATATTAGAGATCCGATTAAAACATTTAGGGGTTAGCTGATGAAAATTTTACTTTCAACATAGATCATATGTAATTTTTATTTATTATTATTTGAAAAAAAATGAGTTCCTAACTATCATGCCATCAGGAATTCATGACTCTAGTTGTGGAAGATAATACATTATGAAATATTATTTCATGGTAGTAATTTGTTAGTTCTGCAAAAGAACTGTGAATAACTTTTATAGAATTTTTTATAAAAATTAATTTTTTTTCAACAAATATCCAATGTGATTGTACTAAAGGTTTTGAAACCAAGAAATGCATTGTCTTATATTATAAACAAAACTTCCCAACATAATATTTTTGTAGTTAATTTTGGCTAAATTATCTTGAGAACTGCAGAAATTAAGGTATACAGCAGAGTTTGATTATTCTTCTATTTCTGTGTGATATACTTAATTTTAATTTTGCATTGAAATTTTTAATGACTCATTTTGGAAAATTGAGATTTTGTGTTCATTCTTAATAATGTTCCATGTTCCCACATCAGATTAATTATTATAGATTGAAATCTGAATAAATGGTAAAGATTGACACATTCACATTATGTTAGTAATGAATACAACAGTGATAGATATTGACGTGCAGTTTAGATAGATGAGAATGAAAATATGTCCTCATCACAATAATGTTGAATGAGCAATGTTCTGAAGTCAAAATATATATCATAAGGAGAGAAAAACAGGTCACAATATGAAATCCTGTTGTGGATGGCATGGATTTCTATTTTACTTTGTTCCTGGAAGATTACTGTGTTCAAATTTCTACTGAGTGAAGAAAGGTGCTTAAAATGTTTTACATTTCTTTTTTGTCTTATTTGTTAATAACTTCATAACCCTTTAGAGCGGACTTGGCTTGAGGTATTTAATTTCTTAATTGTATATATCAAATATGGATGCAATGTATCATTAAAAAATATTCATTGCGTCAATTCTAATAGAACAAAAAGTATATTGGTACAAAAATAAATATTTATCTTTATAGAGAATATCATTAAAGACATTTCAAAATTTTGGGGATATGTAGAAAGTTCCCTCTGTCGAGATTTAATGAATATTCCCTGTTGAAAATTCACACATTGGTGCCAAAGTTTTAGTAAAGATTTCATTTCCATCTGGCACACATATGAGGCATAAATTATGCAAATATTCCTTGAAATGTGGAGGAAAAAGCAATATACTGCAATAAATTAAAAAATGTAATGTATTGAAACAATATATTTAATGTAATAAATTACAATGATTTAGGGTGTTTACTGTTCTGCTATGGAAATGTAATAGAAATAATTCGGTAACAATTATTATTCAATACAAAATATTAGGTAACATTATTATAATTTGGTAATTATTTTAATAGGTAATTTTTTTATTTTAGAAAAGATATACGTCATTTTTTAAATAAAAAACTTCGCGGTGAATCATTTAAAACTAGCAAAAATGTGTTTTTGCTCTGGATGCCTTAGCACGGGCGCAGCCCGTTATTATGGGTGTCTGGGGGTGTATCCTCCCAGCGAGCAAGGCGAGTCCTTATATTAATAAGCCCCTATGCGTAACTCACTTATCTAGTAATCAGAACTAAAAGGTACTTGTACTAGTCGTTCAAGCATGAAACTTGGTTTAACTCATAGCTGGAGAATGACAATGAATGGTAAAGTTCCGAAAATTTGACAATATTAACTTTTAAGTACATTTTTCGGTAATTTAATATTACGTAAATACACGAACATTAGCTTGCAGATGTGCCATGAAAACGTGCCAAAGCCACCTCGAATGTTTGTTTACAAAAGAATTGTACGTCTGATGGCGGCGAACTGCATATGAATATTATTGGGATGTTAATCAAAGGATAGTGCAAATTACTTAAGGTTTTATAGACGTGTTAAAGTATTGTGAACTATGTGTGTTTATTTGATTTTTGTCTTTGTGCAAAAATTAAGTGACTAAATCCGTATCTTTAAAAACTAATTTGAAACGGCATCAATGACTAGTTCCCAAACGTAATCGGTCAAGTTTTATTCGTCGAAATAACATTTAATGTTTAATGTGTCGTATGCGTTTTTGTGAATGTTTGGCTAAGGTACGTATTTGTATTTAATTTACATTGCAAATATGCTTATTGTATACGTTTTCAAATTATGTTTTTAAATTCGTGAGACTCTTAGAAATGTATCATTTTTCTAGACATATTTAATTTGCTTTGGGCAATTTTGTGGTGTTGAGATTAAAATTAATTTAATGATCTTTAAAAATGAAAAAACAAAGTTCATAGTAAATTAAAGAGTGTTTTTATTTTATTAATATGTTCTTGTTGAGCCAAGTACGCAACGGGCGATGGTAATTTGTATACATTTCTTTGATTCAATACAAAAATTTGTTTACGTTTGTAAAGAATAGAGTTTTAGGCTACAAACAATAATTTTTACCTTGTAAAAGAATGTTAGCTTAATTTTATATTTCAAAACCGTGTTTCGTATTCAATATGAACGTATTGTTTAATATATACGTCCTACATTTCCGCCACAGTTTCAAATGATTGTGAAATATTTGAAATTCAATGAGCCTCTTTCTATTTCTGAATTTCTTCTTATTAGTACGCTGCTAAGGTATATATTAGAGTTCAGGAATTTTTTCTTCACCGCAAGAGTTAAGTCATACTTCTCCCCCATAATATAATCATTGTTGAGATATCTTATGTCATATGTCCCTACGTGAATGCTGTCTTTGGATTTCCCATTTCCCTATTTTCAATGACTTGCCGCAATTGCTGAATCCGAATTCCCGGAAAACACTTCACATCCATCTATTCGTCTTCCTCTCCCGCGTGTCTGACTATAGAATCACCGAGTACTAAGCAGTCCTTGGTCGTTTCTAAGATCTTAATTTGTTCATGGAGTTGCTGTTACGAGCTTCCCTCTTTATTTACTTCTTCTTTTCCATCTCTGGATTTCAATAGTTGTCTCAATTTTGCATTTTTTCGTTGGAGCTCATCAATTTGCTTGTTAGTGATTTGCAAATTTTTTTCCAACGTTTGAATCTTCTCCCCGTCCGATTTCTTTCTATTTTTGATGCACTTGTGCATTTCCACTTTCCCAAGTCCGCAACTTGTCTTTTCACGCTGCCACAGCTGTAGTGAAACCATTGACCACATTTCACGTTGTGCTCCCGAGCTGAGCTTCCTGTCGCAGTCGCTGCACATTGTCAACAGCGTGGCTTCGCTGTAAGTCGTGCTATCAGGACCAGAATTCGACTCGATTCCACCAATTAATAGCAATACTGTCACAATTACCGCACTTAAAACACTCGCTGCCATTAGCGTGTCAATTTTCCACTGATTACGACAATGTGGATAATTATAGAGCTACGTGGCTGAGGAGGACTGGTTGCCGAAACGATTTCGTCAAATTTGTGAGTGATTTTCATGTTTTTTTTCTATTTCTCATTGGCTTTAAAACGTTTTTAATTTATAGAAGACAGTAGTGTTATTTCCGATGTATACTATACTAGCTGATTACTTAGCGTTGTCTGGGATTTTCCTTTCACAGTAATCTTTTATTCAAGAAAAAATGAAACCTATATGTATTTTTAAGATCAAAATACTTATACTTCCCGGTTTTCAGAAACATGTACAGCATACTAATTTTTCAAATTCATAATAATAACATTTTATTGATAATTTAAGTTAATGTTTGTAGATAGACACAAGCTGTTGCAGACTTTTTTTGTAGAACTATTGGAGGCAAACAATATTGCCATTCATAGTTATCACCAATCTCAACCTATTAGGTAGCGTAAACGAATATAACTCTCTTCTTCCCCGATTTTATCGACATTTATTGTCAAAAACCATTTCTGTTTTCCTTATCACACATTTTAAATATAAAAGTTAGCCTAGGTACATTCTGCACATGTAAACTATCTCCTTGCCAAATATCTTCACTATCGGTTTCGTGGTTTAATCGTGGTGAGGTAGCAAACAGACAGACACGATACCGTGTTACGCATTTCTATATAACGGAAAAAATAACAAGAAGAATTTCAGCCAACGTTTCAACGTTTCAGAAATCTTCAGGGCATCATTTTCATACATTATCTTCTTGACCGACAAGATAATGTAAGAGAATGATGCCCTGAATAAGATGTTGTATTTAACCCTTCCGCGTGGGATGCCGTCTTTAGACCGTCATGCCATTTTTCCTTCCATCGGCGACAGTCCGTCTAGAAACGGCATTTTCTGTTTCAGTAAGCGGGAATTAGTACTGAGACGTCATTCCCTTTCTCTTTTCTACGCATACTGAGAAGGTGGGTCCTTCGGCATCCTTTTACGGGATCAGGACTGGGACAAGTTCAGTGACCATCCGGAGGGAGTGACCATAGTAGGTAGAGAATGCTGAGATGGGAGCTGAACTGAAATCATGTTTCGCGAACCTTGTGTGATTTCGCGGGCCTAAATACTTAAATATACATTTTTATCTAACAAAATTCAGGCGAACTCAATGATCAATTTAATCATTTTATTATTTCTTGGCGCAGTTTCCTCTGTCATAATTTCTTATTTCATCTGTAAATCCTTAAAAATAACTATTAGTTCTCAAATAATAGGTTCTCTACCACACTCAAGAGTTAGAATGTCAGAGCCTTTTCCAAAAGTTGTCCTTTGATTACTGTGGTCCTTTCCAATTGGGAACTGGTCTCCCAAGGTCTAATGTTATTATCAAAGCGTATGTTTGCATTTTTGTCTCTTATGCAACAAAACGAAAAACACAGAACCGGTGCAATCCTTATCAAAGCAACATTTTATAGAAACCTTTTATCGACAATCTGCCCATCACGGCCTTCCGAAAGAGATCTCTTCCGATATATCTATGATCATAGTTCAACTATGATCATATATCTATGAAATAGGTCCTCATTGTGAGAACCTTTGATCATATTTTTCATCATATCTTTGATGATAGATATGATATAGAAATATGACCGTGTAATACCGGCATTAGAGTAAACCGCGGTCTCGAGACTGGGTTTTAAAACCTAGGTTTGAGCCATGGCGTCCATTCGATTGCTGAAACGAAGTTTCATCGAGGTCTGGTCAGACACCATCTCCAACCTTCTGGAATCACATTTGGCAAACGCCATTTTCATCTGACCGAAAGTTATCACATATCTTCTCTATGTGGAGGGTATACGGAAGAAATATATGCATTCCTTCCTGAGTTGATGGTAAGGAAGTATTGTATTGATTTTATGGTGTTCAGTATCATGTGTATTTATTATGTCTTTTCAATAATTAAGATATTTTGTAATTTAAAACAATGCATTTGTTTTTAATAATACATGATGTTACAAAATATGCTTGATTTTAGTATGGTTACGTAATTTAATTCAAAATTAGGTTTGTGTGTGGATACCGTTTCTCAATATTCTAAGTACATTTTGTATAGTTCTAAGTATGTACATTAGAATAACGTGAAACCGAAAAGAAATTTTTAAAATTAAATTACGTAGCCATAGTAATCTCCACATAATGATATTTTATCTTCTCCACTGCCAGGCTACGAGCACTTCTGCGTAGATAGTGTATTCGAATTTTCTGCACTTAATCTGACCGACACCGGTATTATTGTTTTGTGTGTTTATAGACCTCCTCAATCAGATATTGATGTATTTTTTCGGAACTTCGAAATTGTTTTAAAACATTACACATAAATCTATCGTTATATGTGGTGATTTCCTGAGTACATCCGACTCTGCACATTCACCAATTAATCGATTCAAGAATCTTATCGACTCCTTTAACCTTAAAACTACGATAAACGACCCCACTCGCCTCTCCAGTTCATCTCAAACATTGCTAGATCAGATTATAATCAACAATGGAATCTCGTATTTCTCTGAAGTGTTTATCGCCGGATACATCGATCACCTTGCTCAAGTATTGACTATTAAACATAGACTAAAACCACTTAAAATCATTTACAAGTTTTCAAGAGAGTTTAATGACACAAATCTATCCATATTTATAAATTATTTGCGTAAGGAAACTTGGAAAAATGTTTAAAATTGCCAAAACACCGACGACAAATTCTATGTATTTATTTCAACATTCCTAAAACATTACAAGTCTAGCTATTCCAGAAAACGCAAGTTAATTAGCACAAAGAAATATAATAGATGGATCACCCAAGCGATAAGAATGTCATAAAAATCAAACGTCGTTTATATTATCTTTCAAAACTATAACCAACCGCCCGAATTCCATGATTATTTCCGTAAATATAAGACTATTCTTCGAAAAGTAGTTAATGCAACTAAAGTTATGGAAAACGACAGGCAAGTACTAAAATCAAACAACCGGACGAAAGCCATGTGGAATATTGTTAAAAATTATACGTCAACTTCTGAACATCGCGAAGAAAATATTGCTCTGCTAAACGATGGTAAAATCATGAAATTCTCAGGACATCGCAAATTTTAATTCTTACTTCTCAGAAGTAGGTGAAATAATGAACTCAATAACTCCAAAACAGTGTCCTCCAATTATATCCGCCCACGTACCCAATTCTATGTTCACTTCCAAAACTAACGCCAATGAAGTCATGAGAATCATCAGCTCATTAAAAAACAAATTTTCAACAGGCATAGATGATAAACCCGAGTTTATTGTTAAATTTTCGTCCCACATATTAAATCAACTCAGAAATATATTTAATAGTTCTTTACCGGAAAGGGTGTTTCCTAACATATTTAAGAGAGCTAAAGTGAAACCTTTACACAAGAAAGGAAACAGACTTCATGTTGGAAATTATCGACCAATATCTGTACTACCCAGTATCTCAAATATCCTAGAAAAAATGTTCTATAGGCGTCTTCTAGATTTTTTATCAAAAAGTAACATTCTCCCTGACGATCAACACGGATTTCGGAAATCCTTTTCTTCTATAAACGCCATATTTTCTTTGTTAAGGGATGTTACCACATCTCTTGACCATGGAGAAAATCCTCGGGGTGTTTTTTTTGACTTATCCAAAGCATTCGATGTCATCGATCACGAAATTCTCCTTTCAGAATTGCAATCTTTTGGCATTCGTGGACTGCCACATCAATGGCTAACTTCTTATTTAAAAGGTAGATATCAACAGGTCGAAATATCTTATACTTCGGGCATCGTTGTACATAATTCACTCCCAAAAAATATAAAAGATATTATGAAATTGAATCTCTTCAAATCCGTGATTAAAAGCTCTCCTGCACCAGTGCTTCTACAATGTAAAAGGATTTATTTATATTAAGACAAGTTAAGTTCGTCTTGTACTTTATCACGCCATTGCTGTGGTTCTTTCAAAATAATTTATAACAATTTCAAAAACCATTTTCTTGCATAATTGTGTTGTGTCTTATGATTCATAATAATTTAATTTTATGTGTTCTCAATTTTGGCACGGTTGTGAACATTAATTCTGTAGCCCCATCCTGACCCGGGTTTTTTCCAGTTCTCTTTCTGGTAGAGGTGGATTTCTTATATAGGCTCTTTAGGTTTTTGTCTAGGGGTGCGTTTACTGAAACAAGAAATCGTGAATTAAGTGTTATTTCAATTTTTATGATTTGTAAACACTATATACTCTGAATAATCTATAGTTCGATAATAATTCGTACACGTAAAATAATTTTTTTGTTAAATTACAAACATGTTGATATTCTATTAGTATTATAACTCGTAGCTAACTTTTTATCTTATCTAGGAATTTTTGCTGAAATTTTTTCAATCGGCCTCTGCCTTAGGACCCTTGATGGGAATTGATGGGATGGTCCCTTGCTTGCTTCAGGAGAGTAAAATAGTTTATCCTCCACGTGGTCATACGCAGTTTGTACTGTTTGTTTGACAATAAATGTATTATCATTTATTATTATGAACAAGTATAAGTTCTCCTACGCCATGAGTACCTCCTTTTTAACTCTTCGAACACAGACTACTCTTAGAACTCACGGTGAACGGGAACTGCTTGGCAAGTAAACCCTCCTTTTACCGCTAGGTCGAATCGACAGATCTATCCGCGGTGAGGCTCTGCCTTTCGTCTCTTGCCCAGAAGCTCCGTGGGAGAGTGAATATCAACTTTTTTACGCTGTTTTTTGCACCACGGAGACTGCGCATAAGTACAGTGAATAGTGGATACGTCAGATTCAATCATACCTGTCTCGACTTCTGAGCGAGAAGCTCAAAATGACGCATTTTCTTTAATATTCTCCCCGGGTTGGGAATTGAACTTCGATAATTGAACGTTGTTATAAAAATAAGAAGTAAGGGTTGCAAAGGATAGCCCAATATAGGCACCATAAGGATTGGTGACAGATTCCACTATCTCTTCCATTAATTTCGTTAATAGGCATGGTGATATGAGTGAGGAGGTAGGTTTTTTAAAGGAAAGCAGGTTGTGATTCCTGATGAATTAAATCATTTTCAATTTTGTATTTCTGAACGAGTCACTTTCACTAATTTAACATAAAACACATTAAAATTTTATTCCAATGCAATACCAAGAATATAAAAAAAGATAATGCTTATACACTGCACCATATTTCAAGAAAACTATCTCACAACACACTGAGATGGGCAGTAAGATAATGGAAATAACGGGTACCTTTATTACACTTTTTTACAAAGAAACTTTTATTGTAGAAATTCAGAATGAATAAATGTTACATAAATGATATGTAAAGGTTGTTCTGGATCTGCCTGCACCAAGAGTCTTTGAACTATTGTAAAAAAAAAGATATTTGATCTAGCCTAGGGAAAAGGGTTCAAATCATTTCTCAACTGATTTGACTACATGCATAGAATAAATTCACTTAGAAACATCATGCTTACATTAAATTGGACTGAATTAATTAATTAATACAGTAAATGTTATATCTAAATAACTTTGAAAATATTTCAACGTATTACCAGCATTGATACCATTACTTGTGAAATAATACATACATAATAATAAAAATGCGCTATGATATTTCTGGAAGAGATTTACATTTACTATATATTGGAGCAATACAACCCATAATAGCATATGGGAATGTAATATGGACTGAGAGGATGGTATATCAAACTTATGAAAAACGACTAAGGGCGATAGAACGAGAATGTCTGATCCAGGTACTTGGCAGTTACCAAGCAGTTTCGACGGAAGCGTTGAATGTTACATTAGGGATCATGCCAATAGATCTATATATACAAAGCGGAAATATCGGTACTGTCTGAAGGCAGAGGGACAAATAAATGTAAATGGCGAGATCTATAAACAGAATGAGGTAAAATAAGAAGAATTGACAAAGGCACTAATGAGTTTGGCAAATTCGATTGAATAGGAGTATTATTAAAAATAAATGCATTGTTTTAAATTACAAAATATCTTAATTATTGAAAAGACATAATAAATACACATGATACTGATCACCATAAAATCAATACAATACTTCCTTACCATCAACTCAGGAAGGAATGCATATATTTCTTCCGTATACCCTCCACATAGAGAAGATATGTGATAACTTTCGGTCAGATGAAAATGGCGTTTGCCAAATGTGATTCCAGAAGGTTGGAGATGGTGTCTGACCAGACCTCGATGAAACTTCGTTTCAGCAATCGAATGGACGCCATGGCTCAAACCTAGGTTTTAAAACCCAGTCTCGAGACCGCGGTTTACTCTAATGCCGGTATTACACGGTCATATTTCTATATCATATCTATCATCAAAGATATGATGAAAAATATGATCAAAGGTTCTCACAATGAGGACCTATTTCATAGATATATGATCATAGTTGAACTATGATCAAAGATTTGCCTTTCACTGTCATATTTTTGATCATATATCTTTGATCATGGATAAATAACATAGAAAGTTCAACTATGATCATATATCTATGACATAGGTTCTCGTTCAGACAACTTTTGATCATATCTTTCATCACATCTTTGATTGTAGATATGACATAGAAATATGATCGTGTAATACCGGCCTTAGGAATCCACCGTATAGGTTTTGACTTGACCGTGTTTTGCACATCTACTGTTAATTGGGCTTAATTAGGGGCAGACATCTCTTCAGTTATCTTTACAGCTCAATAATGGAAAAGTTAGCGGCGAATAATACTGCATTGGCAATACAGAGTCACCGTAATAAAATATTATAGTATCTTGAAGAATCCAAACTTTTCTGCACACAAAACAGCAATATGCTCAGAAGAGTATTTTGGAAACTTCGTTATGTTTGAAATGGGTCTTCTGACGAAAATAAGATATCACTTGTACATTATAACTTAAATTCTTTAAGCAAAAATTATATTTTGTTCTCGAAATCTTTCATCTATTCGGAGTGGGGTCAGACTTGCTATCGGGACATTGAAATTTACTAATCAATACATTCATTCTAGTGAACAACGTTTATCAGAGATAAAGAGAGGTAACTGAATGTCATAACTTTTTTTGTTTCCGCACTGTTTATTCAATTATCGACCAATGCGGAGCAACTATTTATGAGAAAGTAAAAAAGAAACCAGGAGTATAGAATGAAAATATTACGTTGTCGCTAGGAATGAAAAACATGTTCTTTAAGGTCGAATTATAATGTGTGTTAGTCAAACCGTATGGTTGAGACAGCTTCTGTGATTTCTCCTTTGTAGATGTTACTTTATATACCACCAATTACAGAATGATTGTTATTCAAGGATCATGTCGCTAGTGAAACTGCGTGAACCTGCTTACAAGCAGGGTTGCAAACTTTGCTCGTCAGGATTTCTGAAGCATTTAGAGCTTTTGTGCGTGTCAATTCACAATTCTCTTATCATTTCCTTCCTTTTTTGTACTTAATACGAAGAAAACAAAAACCTAAAATGCAGCAAAAGTGAGGTAACGTGTAATGGGACTTTGGAGGATTTCATTCCGATTGCTTTTGAAAAGATGTCTCGTTGAAATGAAGGCAGCGAACATCTGCGACGCATAATGAACGCTGTAACGATGAGACGTAAACTGCTGATGACTGAAGACCTTTTCTACTGGACACTCCTCACTTAATTCCTTTATTTCTCGTACAGCCATATTCATCAAATGCAAATCTACAGAAGAATACTGTTGAAGTGATTTTCCACTGATAACGCCACGTTTCACAAGGGACTGAATTGTTTGCTTTGAGAAGCTCCGATTGGAGCCGACGGTTCTCAATTACTGCAACGTACCTAATCATTGGAAATGCTTCATTCTGTTTTATATTGAGTCATCCCACGACTTCAGTCTGTGCAGGAAGATTACGAAGACGTTTTTAGACAGGGTTGTCCGAATACAACACGCGGTCCGTCATGTGACCAAGAAAAGCTATGAGAACGCGCATCTAAAAAATTAGTAACTTCAAACGTTTATGAGATTGGAACTCAAAATATATTATTAATACAATGATAACGATTTTAACATGCGATAGATTATTTAAAAGGTAACTCGTTTTGTAGTGATGAGATATTCGTAAAATAATTATCTAAAAATTATATTCCTGCAAAGTTGCCTCCCTTTTCACAATTATTTCTCACGAGTTACGTGGTTTTGCTTTCACTTTTATCGCGATTTCGTAATTGTGTAATTGTTGTTAACGAAGAAAGGTGCTGACGTGACGTGTGTATGCGGCGAATCGGTGAGAAAAATTGATAGAACTGATAGACATTATTGATACTTATTCTTCACTTTCTCACTCATACGATTCAAATCCCATTTTTATTACGTATATGCTAGATGAAAGAACCCGGCGTTAATTGATTCCAAAGGTAAGGATAATATCATTTTTCTCATTTTCTAACAGTTGCGTTTTAAATTAGTACTTTGGATTAAACATTTATTACCCTTCAGTCAGAGTATTGTCTACATTTCTTTTAAAAGACACCCGCTTCAATTCTGCGTCATATTCATCCCATCCCAAATCTTAATATTGGGAAATATCAGATGACTGAAAAAAGGTATGTGGAATGTGGCGTCCTGTCCACAGAGAGACACACCTACACAATACTGTTATTGCTGGACATCCAAATTTAGTGACTACAATACCCGAAGTTGACACCACATTGCGATGTATTGTAACACTAGTTTTACTAAAAATGACCTAATGGTTCAAGAGACTTCTACTCTTTGTATTAAACTATATGAGGGTTCAGAAACGATCGAGACTGCCACCAATCAGTCTAGAGACACTACTTCATTCCTATGAGTCCTACGGGAATGTAGGGTATAGGTGCTGAAATAGTACTCAATTGACATCGTGTCACTATTGATCCAATCGGCCCCGAAAATTGTGGTTTTAATACGGTAACACTAATATCGGTCGTTTGCGATAATTTTTACATACCTCGCTCTTCTCAACCCCACCCCACAGGAGTGTCGTGCTCTCCATGTGGTGTGAACTTCAACATAATACGGCATTGGTAATATAATTTTTCATCTTAGAAATACTGAAAACTGTGGAATCCACGCAACTAGGTCCTTTTCAATTATTTTATCATGTCACCCCGTATTCACCTCTCCACAACATATTTAGGGGTACAAAGGTTGTCATTCCTCATGGGAACTTAATTTGGAGTTACACGATATCAGAATGACACTATTCAAGGCAGCGACTCAAAAAAAATGGATTCGTCACTGATATCTGTCGTAATAGATCGTAAGACATCGTTATCCCTAGGGATGTTAAGGGTTTTTACTTGTTTTATATTTATTTACAGCTAGGGGTGTATGGGAGCTGATTATGGAGTTCAGTGTCAGCTGGAATGTCACTACTCATTTCAGATGCACCGAGAACTATGGTTTATACCAGAGGCGTTGCATGAAAAGAAAACTAAGCTGGGGTAACTAATGTATTGGCCGCCAGCCGGACAGACAACACATAAGTTTCTTCTCCGTATGAAATTCTTGACAATGTTATATTATAATTTTTATTACAATATTTTTGGACATTATCTATCGTCTTTACCTGTTTATATTTTTACAACAGGTCTACTTTCGTTTTGCAAGGTTTCGGACGTTCTGTCAACGTCCGTCTTCAGGCGTCCGACAGCACCGGTATTCGAACCAGGGTACTATGGTTATAATGTCCACAAAAATTATAATAAAAACACATAAGCTTGCACAGTTAACATCCGTCTGCTATGACGTGAGTTTTCTCCCTTCTGCATCACTACTTACAGCATTAGCTCTCGCTGCTTAAGTAACTAATCTACAAAATAAGAAAAGGGAACCCTCTAGTACGGGATGTTGCCAACCAGTAAGCATTTATTGTTGATTCGACTCATCTGCATGCTTTCTTCTCTGTATAACTTTCTCGTCGATATTCATTTTTATTACAACTCCGTGGTCTTACCTTGTTCAAACTCAGACGTTCAACAAACGTTCTTTTTTTTCGACGTCCGTCTTCAAGTATCCGACAGCGCCAGTATTCGATCCACGGTTCTTTCCCTCTGGATGCGCGTACGCTACCCCTGAGCTACTGCAGTATAATTTTTTAATTGTCTTGTGTTACGCTGTCTAAGAGCTGGCACCATACTGATACCATGAAGTACTGATACCATGAAAAGTAAATACAAAAAATAGTAATCACCTAAAATCTTGAAAAATATATCTTCAAATACCAAGAAAGTAATTTTTATGTATCCAAACGTTTTTTATTTTGAATATACTTGAAATTAATTCTTATTAGACTAATACATTTGAAAATATAATTATTTAGAATAATAATTAGGTATTCGCCAACATTAACCTTCAGAAATTCAAAATATCATCAGTGTATGGCTGCTCAACGTCGAGAAAACACTGTATATGTCTCGACTTCACGTTTCGGGCTTGATAACGTCGAGATGGTGTCGTTTAGTCTTTGTAACGAATCATTTTGTTCAAGTAAACAACTATTCGTAGTTGCGAAAGCCATGGTCGATTTGACTCGGTAAAACAATTGCTGAAGTTGGGCCGCCTAAGTCATGAGTCAACTTACCGAATACATAGAAGGCGAAGTAGCCGAATGTCATTTAGCGACAACTACGAACGGGATCGGCTGCGAGGAACAAACAACTTCCTGTAGCCAAGTCAGATTTTTGAGCGGGGCTGAGCTGTTGATGTAATTTTCTTCCTCCCAGACAAAACAGCGTTAGCTTCTGCAGTATTAGAAAATTGAGCTCGTTCAGACGAACACTGTTTTAGGGCAGCTACAGCGTAAGCTGTGGCAGCTAATGGTGCTGTGTGCCCACTAGACAGCAAACGCGTGAGTTGTCACAGCTAACTTTACGCTGAGCTATCCAACTATTTTTGTCGTGTGTTTAATCACAGGTGTAGAGCACACGTTCTTTTATCGAACGTTCATTTTTCAATTACCGTCTTCAGGTATCCGACAGCGCCAGTATTTGATCCAGGGTACTTTTGTTCTCAAGGCGAGAACGGTACCACTGGACTACTGCATCCCGGAAAGAATAATGATTTATTCTCTTGTGTTGTCTTAGTTTTGCACCATAGTAGTAAATATGTAAAATGGTAATCATCTCTAAAATCTTGAAGAATTTACCTTTAAGTACCGAGAAAATATTGTTTTATGAATCCAAACGTTTCTTTAATTTGAATATACTTAATATTTATTATTAATAGATTAATAGTTGTAAATAACATTATTTGAAATAATAATTAGGTATTGGACAACACTAAACTACAAAAATTAAAATTATCATCAGTGTTCAGCTGCTTGTCGTGGAGGCAACATAGTAAATTTTCGTCGTCTGGACTTGAAGTTTCGAGTGATGAAACGTCGGAGTGGCGTCGTTTAGTCATAGTAATGAAACATTTGCTTCTAGTAAACAACTATTCATAGTTGCGAAAGCCATGGTCGATTCGACACCGTAAAACAATTGAGCAAAATCGGCGGGAAGAACAAACAACTGTTCTAGTAGCTATATCAGATTTTTGAGCGTGGCTGAGCTGCTACGCGCAAAACCCATAAGCTATAGCTCCTCTTAAACATTCTTCCAGTCGGATCGACCTCCGCCCGACTGGAAGTCCCCTCGGGTTCCGTACTCAATCCCGACCACACAGTCAACGGATCGGTTCGAGGGGGAAGGGGGGAGATGTTCCGCCAAGCGCATCGGTCGTTACTCTAGGGAAACCCAGGCTGACGGGGAAACCTGTCTAACACGAGCAGAGAACCCCGCATGGGGCCTCGACGGACCCGCAGTAGAGAGGGCAACCTTTCTGACAGCGAGTGGTGTACTGTGTTCCACCACCTTGAGTGCACTACTACCGAGACACGTATTCTGTCCAGATCCTAGATGTTACTGGGTAAATGGAACGGATGTCCCGGACAGGTGGCAAAGGCACACAGGTTGCGCCTCGAGCCGTTACCCATCGAACGCTCGGTAATCCAGTATGGCTACGGGATTCCGTAACATGGGGAGAGGGCTTGCCTCGAGCACATCTAGGTGCATGAAGGGTAGTCTCGTATTTGAGTCTACCTGGATAAAGCAAGCAGTCGTTCGGTGGACCACTTGACGAACGGATGAGCCCCACCACCCCGGTACCCAATCTCGGGTTCGCTCCTCGAGTAACAGATCGGATGCTGGGGATTTTACGAAGTGGTAGAGATTGTCGTGATCATTGGGTGGTCACGGTCTTGGTCTCGGGTGTCACTCAGCACCTTAAAACGAGTATGCAGGGAACGGGCATTGAGCCCTGTTAATTGAGTTGGTCTCTGCCGGGTAGTGGTTTCCCCACCCGTGGCACGGGTAAGAAGGAACGAATTCCATTGGGTTGACGTTTACGGTTTCCGATCGGTGAGCAGGATTGCTGCTCGGCTACTGTTAGCGCATATATCAGTAGGGGTACGACAGCTAGATGTGTCCCCGTCTACCAGTGCGTATACTGGTAGGTCACCTGTAGCCCAACACCAAGCCCAACTTGGGTGGGCAGGGTGGCCGCTGAGTCGGCAGCCTCCGACACGGAACGGACTTAGAGGGTGCTCTCGGGCTCATTCTCTAGTCCTGAGATATCATTGTAGATCTCACATAGAATGTCCCAATAAAAGATACGATAATTTTACAAGAGTACAATCTTATATAAGAAGTAGTGGGACCACAGTCTGGTAAGTAGTTCTTTTAATAAATTAAGGGGCCGGACTCGTGTGTAACACGAAAATTATGTACGAACAACAGTCCTCTCAAGCAAAACAACGTTAGCTTCCGTTGTTATAGTAAATTGGTCTCGATCAGACGAAAACGTGTTTACGGCAGCAACAACTTAAGCTGTGGCAGCTACTGATGTTGTCTGTCCGCTAGACATCCAACGAGTGAGCTGTCACTGCTAACTTTAGGCTGAGCTATCCAACTAATTATTTTCGGTGCGCGTAAGTTGTAGGCGCCCCCGCCCCCACCTACTGCAACTTCAAATCGAAGACCTGGTATTATTGTATACTTTACAAGTATTTTGAAGTTTTTAGTAAACATTGAGTTCACATACAATATTAAAATAAATCAATAATGTTTCATTTCATTTTTTATGCGATGACATTTAATTATTTTTCATTAAAAAAAACTATAATTTATACTGTTTTTAAATCTGAAATATGTCATTACTGGTTTATGGACATAAGTAAAGCCGCTTAAGGATACAATTTAGTAGTATTATTACCTTATGGTAGATTACATCATGCATCATTTCGTCCAATTTTTGGGGTTTCTTCAGGTTGTTACAATGATAATAAACAATAATCAATATTATCACATAACTGCAAACATTTTATACTTTCAAAATTTTACTTTCCTTAAATTATTGCGTGCAATGCAAATTTTACCGTACTTGACAATTGTTTGTTTTGAAACCACAAGAAAATATACCAAATTTTGGAAGAATCGTTATTGTGACTAACTAAACGCATGATATAAAAGTAGGCTTCCGCGGCCGGGGTCAGTATGAACTTCTCTGTCCGGGACAAACCGCGTCTTAGTAGTCACAACTACCAACTCTGCAGAAACCAGCAGTGTTAAATTTATGCCAAATGAATTAAATTTAAAAACTTTGTCAGAAAATATTTTGCCCTCTCATACTATTGTGAATGAAGTCGTAGAAATAAGGGAAAATGAATCTTGCCTCATGAAAGTGATAGCAAAATTCTCAAAATTTAATTTTCTCATTAGAACTATCGCGTACTGTCTGCGATTCATTCAGAACTGCAGAGCTGCAATAAAAAAAGAAGCCAAAAACGTAGATCCTTTATCAGTCACACTGTTGAATCAATCACTGAAATTAATTATCAAGGAGGTTCAACTCCATATCTTTCCTAATGAGAATAAGGCATTGAAGTCTGATAAGGAACTGCCAAGGGGAAGTAAATTGATAGGGTTATTTCCTTTTATTGATAATCAAGGTGTGATAAGAGTCGGGGGAAGGTTACAAAATTCTCATCTGACATTTGAGGAAAAACATCCTATTGTATTAACATGTAATAACCATTTATCTGAATTAATAGCAGAAGCGTATCACTTGAGATATCTACATGCAGGCCCACAACTGCTGAGTTCTGCAATAAAATCCAAGTATTGGATAATATCATTAAACAAATT
>NNCF01127082.1:0-10260 GCA_002313205.1 Laupala kohalensis | reverse complement strand
TAGATGTGTATAAGAGATATATATATGTGTGTGTGTGTGTGTGTGGTTATTATTATAACTTCGATAAATAAATGATAAATGTTGGTTAATTCCATTGCAACCGTACGAAGACAATGCCTGACTAAGGTTTATACTGAGTATTGCCTTTTGTTTTTATATGAATTTAAATGCATCATTTTGGATCTTGTAATAGATTGCACTTCCGAATATCCCGTAACGATGCATTTTCTTGTTTTGCTCAAGAATAAGGATATGCATCAAAAAAAGTTCTGCTTACTTTTTACAAGTTTGTAGAATACATGTTGCGATTCAGCCAAATAGAAAATACCAAACCTGTTACGTCTGATTTCACGTTAAAAAACTGTAAAAGACGTCCTCTTACTTGACTATAGACAATATGTCTTCACAATTGGTTCAATTGCCTATGCGTTTACCGCTGTGGTATGAAGCAGTTGATTGCTCTCGAACGCGCAGTAAAGTGCTCGTGGGTTATTACACAATTTGTTGCTCTCATAACGGCGTTTCCCTCACTTGACTCTGACATGATAGGTTTAAAGAAGACCCGGAGAGAAGTTAATGCATTGACTCACTTCCAATTTATGCAGAAATGCAAATGCGTAAAATACAACAATGCGAGGTGAATAAAATATAAACAGGAAATTTTTGTTTACGTGCCTCGCGGTGAACATAAAAGACTGCAATCCGATTTTTCCTCTCAGCATTGAATTTGTATTCACATTTACGTCCCACAGGATAGGATTTCTTGTGCCTATTTTGTGTGCCCTGAGACAACATAGTTACGGTGCACATCGTGAAGGTTCGTTCTCGTCGTGTCCCATCTCTCTCTCCTCCCCACCACGCCATGCATTCCCCACCCGTGAAATTAGGGTGTCTTCCTCTACGTAACACGCATTGTTGCCTTCTGCTCGCCTCCTTCTTCCCCCCTGTGGCTCGAAAAGTGCCGTGCGTCAGGGCGAGGGCTTTTCTTGTTCACGAGACATTTCCCAAACCTAGACCAGTCGTGGTGGACCGAAGTCAGTTTGCGGATCACGACAGGATCTTAAACGGCGATTTCATTGACACTTATTTTAGCCACTTCAAATAGCCATTACATTCTATAAAGAACTGTTTGAATATTTTTGAAGACTACTTAAAATACTATATCTTCCTCAATCTAATTGTAAAATACTATAAAACAAAAAAATATGTATTTCGTTTGTTTGCAAATTGACAAGTATATCAGTGTGGACATATTTTGGTCGAGCATATTTTGTTTCTCTTTGTTATGAAATAAGCTAATTCTTTTACTTTGTGAAAACATTTATTTTTGTTTCTGAGGGTTAAATAAGAGACAAAGTAATATTCATATCAGTTGGGCTGTACCGGAAGATCACATCCACCACTTACCACCCGAAAAGAGTGAAACATCTATAAACTAGTTTTAAGACAAGGATTCCCCGCAAATGGCTTATTACGTACATAAATTAAGATTTATTTACACAATAATCGATTGCGTGTGGTAAACTGATGTATACGCTTAACTGATGCTCCATGAGAAACAAATGAGTACATCAGTCTAGAAAGGGTCGGACTGGGACTCCCAAAAGGGCGCAGACCCAAAATCGTTGTAGGGCGCAACCGTAGGAACACCCATATAATTGAGAGGGGGTAAATTGTCAAGAACAGGGGTTTGTACTCTCACCTCGCTAAGCTATAGTCAATATAAATTATTCACAAGTGTCTATATTATTTAAATTATAGTTTAATAAATAGTATAATTATTGATTTTATGTGTATTTTCAATATATATAACCATGTTTGAAACACGCCTTAGTATTATGCTTTTCAAACTATACTTGAGATACAATTAAATATAAATACCCATACGAAATGCATTAAAATGTTATGTATCCAGCGAAATATTACAGAGGTAAACTAACATATCATAACGTTTATTTGGTTTTATATCTTCAAATAGTAATGAGGAAGTCAGCTAGTAAAAAATTTGCTACAAAGAAGAATTCAAAACCCTATATTCTGTTTCCAGCAAATCTCTAACCAAGATAATGATTACCAACGTACCAATAAATAATAAACGTTATTTGTGAAATAAAAATAACTCTTTTAAAATAGCAATAATATTAAAAAGACATTTGCTTTTAGAATAAAAAATAAAAAATCATATTTCTTAAACGATACTTTCACTTAGAAGCTATTAATCTCACGAAGAATTGCAAACTTAAATATATTTTTAGAGAAAAGCATATTAATAAACATTATTAAATTTACATTCTGACTCGTATTAAACTAAAATATAACATTAAATGTTTATTTAACGACAACTATGAACCATTGAGAAAAGTATAAAACTTGATAAAGTATTCTAAAAACTATTCAGCTTGAAATTACTATCATTGATTTCAGATTTATCTTTGCTAAATGAGTTTATTTTTGCAGAAATTTATATATTTGTCTTCCAAGATTGATCGAGTTGCCCATTGGGCGCAATGAAATGTTCTTGTTTATATTTTACCGAAATTATAAAAGGAAAAAAAGCAATTCTCTAAAGCGATCTTAAGCTCCCGCTGAAGTCCATGATACGAAAATTTTGACATAACAAGTAGTTCAACAGTTGTGTAATACGTGAAATGAAATTGTAAATTGCCAATCGTAACAAAAACAATATTTGTATCCTCTATGAACCAATATATGTTATTTTTTTACTATTCATTTCACTGTGAATCTGTACTTACAAAAGACAATGTCATGACTGATTGGCAATCAACACCCATCAAAACGACAAGAGACTTAAACAAATTTTGTGAGGATGCTGGTTATCGTAGGTGACAAATTAGAACGTTTTCAATAATCCTATTTTAAAGGGGCGAAACGGGGTAAAATATTTTTATTCAAATTTCCTAGATATCTGGCAGAATGATTGAATAAAAAAATGTAAAAAATTATTGTCAAAAAAGCAGTTGCAAAGGTCGTATAACAACGTGGAGGATAATAAACTAATTTACTCTCCAGAAGCAAGCAAGGGATCATCCCATCAATTCCAATCAAGGGCCCTAAGGTGGAGGCGGATTTAACATTTCAACACACTCTTAACAAGAAAAATAGTTCGGCACGTGTAATAGTATTAACATAATACCAACAAATATTGTATTTAATAAAACAAAAAAGTCATTTCACAAGTATGTGTTATTATAAAACTATAAATCATTCGGAAAGTATAGTTAATAAATAATAACGATTAAATAAAACTAATAATTATTTCAATTGATGCCGCCCCTAGCCAAGAGCCTAATGAGTCTTTACAAAAAAAATCCGCCTTTACATGAAAGAAAATCGGATAATAACCTGGGCCAGGATGGGGCTACAGAATTAATGTACACAACCGTGCCAGGGTTGAGTACACATACAAATAAATTTATACTAATAATAAGACACAATAAAAACATGCGAGAAAATTGTTTTCAAATTGTTCTCAGATATTTTAAAAGTATTACAAGAATGGCGTGATAAAGTACAAGACGGCTTTAATTTTTGTTAAAATCAATAAATTATTTTACAATGTAGAAACTCTGGTTCAGTCGGTAGATTTTAACCGCGAATTTAAAGAAATTCAATTTAATAATATATTTTATATTTTTGGGTGTGGAATTATACGAAACAATTCCCGAATTATACGGTCCTTTTTGGCAAAGTGCGGTAGATACTCTAGGACGATGAATATTATTCCCATTGCGAGCATTGTGTTCGCGAACAAACCTGTTTTGCAAGAAACAAGGGTGGCACTTCAGTAATTCGCTCTCAACAAACACGTCAGTTTCATAAATATAAATGCAAGGAAGAGTTAAAATATTTCATTCCTTAAATTAAGGTTTAAAAGATTTTTGCGGATGAGATTTACAAATTATCCGAACAATTCTCTTTTGAATTCTGAAAGTTTTGACGCATTGCCCGCAATTGACCCAGAAGATAACACCGTATGGTAAATGGGAGTGAGCATTTGCAAAATATACGCAACGGGAAATATGTGAACTAAAAATATTAACTAAGATTCGTAATGCTTAACACACTCTACTTAATGTGGAATTGAGATTGTCAACGTGACAATTCCATTGAAGATTGTATTGAATATGGGGACCTAAAAACGTAGTATTAGTATCAGTTTTTAATTGTGTTCCGTTTAAGGAAAGAGAAACCTGAAGTAAAGATTTTGTGATACTATTGTGGAATGACATAGACACTGCTTTGTCAGTGTTTACAATGAGGCGATTTGCACGGAACCAAACCGATAGGTTAGAAAAAACTTTTTGAGCGTTGGCGTGTTTATATAGCAAATTAGTGTTATCAGCAAAAAGAACCATTTTGCAATCTGATGTGGAAGACGACATGTCGTTCACATACAATAAAAAGAGTATAGGGCCGAGAATTGAACCTTGGGGAACTCCGCGAGTAAGTGGTTTTGTTTCTGAAAGGCAATGCTGAAGTACTTTATTTTTAGCATATGATAGTTCGACCTGTTGATATCTATCGTTTAAATACGAAGTTGGCCATTGATGTGGAAGTCCACGAATGTCAAAAGATTGCAATTCTGAGAGGAGAATTTCGTGATCGATGACACCAAATGCTTTAGGTAAATCAATAAAAACACCCCGAGGATATTCTCCACAGTCAAGAGAAGTGGTAACTTCGCTGAAGAAAGAAAATATGGCGCTTATAGTGGAAAAGGATTTCCGAAATTTATGTTGATCGTCAGGGAGAATGTTATTTTTTGATAAAAAATCTAGAAGACGCCTATAGAACTATTTTTCAAGAATTTTTGAGAAAGTGGGTGGTTGAGAAATTGGTCGACAATTACCAACATTCGAAGTGAATTCAATAGAATGGGGCACATGGGTGGATATATTTGGTGGACATTGGTTTTGAGATATTGAATTAGTTATTTTACTTACTTCTGAGAAATAAGAATTACACAAATTTGGGATGTCTTGTGGATTTGATAGGATTTTGCCATCGTTTAGTAGGGAAATGTTTTCTTCGCAATTTTCAGGTGACGTGTAATTTTTAACAATGTTCCACATGGTTTCGGTTTGGTTGTGCGATTTTAGTATCTGCCTGTTATTTTCCACAACTTTAGCTGCATAGACTACTTTTCGGAGAATAGTCTTATATTTACGGAAATAAGATGGAATTCGTGTGGTTGGTTATAGAGCTTTGAAAGATAATATAAACGGGATAATATAAATGTACATTTACTTTATTCGATAAGAGTACACGTCGACGCGTCCAGCGTCTCCTCGGAACCAACTCAACTGGCGGCACCGCGTTCCAGGCAGGCGAACAAAGCCATCACCCTGGTCCCGTTAGGTGAAAGGCAGGGGATGGGGCGCGCTCTCGCCTGGCAGGCGCTCCGAGCGCTTCCTCGTGGCGAGGCCGCCACAAATACATATAATTTGTTGTCGGTGTTTTGGCAATTGTAAACATCTTTCCAAGTTTCCTCACGCAAATAATTTATAAATGTAGATAAATTTGTGTGCGCTGACACCAGTTGCATCCAGACGTTCGTTTCATCCAGACGTTCAACCATATCAGAGTTGCGGTTTGTGGCTTGATTGACGCACAAGTAGCACTCTCTGTCAGAGAAACTGGAAACGTAATCTTTTCAACTGTCTGTGACGGGGGCTGCCGCTCTCCCTCGGCGCAGAGCCAAGGCAGACTAAATCAGAATATAAATAATATATCTTTTAAGCGCCAATATCAAGTTGATTGAACTGCGCAGATGCTACGAGACACCTGTAAACAGCAGGTGACTGTTCGCTGTATATGCATTTCGTTCTCTCTCTACCTGATCATTTAAGCACGTATCTTGTACGTTTTTCGAAACACTGTGCATTCCTTATTTTGATATATCATATGTATTGTTCTCGAAGGTTTTTAGACTCATCATACTTAAAAATGAGTAAAACAAAACCAAATATTCACGTCAAAACTAAGGAAAAAGTATAAAAATTAAAAAATATCAGAGAACCCACATTTTTCAGTTAATAAAATGACAAGTATTTATGAAATTTTGTTCGCAGATAGGATCGAATGTACCATAGTGCTAGCAGCACTTCTTTCTGGAGGATAGTTCTCTCGTCTTCGTGCAGTGATCGCACCCTTACTTTCTTACCACTCCCGTCACTGGGGAGTGGAATGAAAGGTCCTGGTATGTTGGGCGCATTCGGTCTTGGCGACAGAATTTGATCGGCACTCAACCATTTCAATAAACCATCAGACTAGTTTAACATTCAAGAAAGGATTAGAAACCAGATCACACACTTTCTGGGATCGTGAATTGTATGTGCCCGAAAGAGCTAGATATATGAGAATGAAAACAGAAATGCAAGTATTTGAAATTGGACAGAAGATAATTATAATAGCGAGGTTTGGATTTTTCAAGGAATACATAGAAGAAATAAAACAAATAAAGGTGGGACTTAAAAGCAAGAGAGAAACTTTATAGAAGAGAGAACTTTACAGGATATGTCGCGAAATGCTGAGATACGGGAAGTGACAAAAATAAATGAACGGGAAAAATGTATTTTAGTCTTATATCAAATTTGTAGAGAAAAAAGAATCTTATTGATACTTTTTTTATTTAAATCCAAGCAGCCTCAAGCTTTCTCAATACTGTAAATTCAGATTTTATTTATTTTTACTTATTCTTCCTACCATTGAATATCACTTTTGCAGCAAAACGTCACGGCAACGCCTGAACGCTTTGTCGACAATATCTAGAGGACTAAAAAATTGAGGAGTGATGATTTTGTCAGTATGATAACATACTTAAGAAACACATTAAGAGTAAATATGTATTGTTGTTTTCCAGTGTTAAATATTTATTAACGAGTTAAAAAATTGTTAAGACACAAGTATTATTATCTTTTGAGCTAATGTTATATCGCATTAAATATTATTTTAAGTTTTTTAGAATTGGTTTAATTCATTGGTCCCTGAGAACGTATTTAAGAATAATTCACACTGCAGGACGTACACTTAAATTATTTTTTGATGAGTGTGGGAGAGGCAACAGTCGCCTTTCAGCCAGGTGGTTTGATTGTTTGTTTGCGCGAGTATGTGGTAGAGGGGCGCTACGTTTGAGCTTGCTCCAGGGCGCTCAAATCACTACGCAACTGCTTTAAGTAATTTGAAAACGTATAGTAACCCACATAGAAATTTCGAGTCGTAACGACATCATTACAACGTCATTAATTCGTGACGACGTCAAAAAACAACGTCGTGAAGACAATGCCAACGCGTACGCATGTAACGCTAATTCAACGTTGGAGAACGGTTTCTTCACAACGTCGTAGAAAAAGCTTATTCGACGCCGGATAACGATGCCAAAACAATGTTGTAAACACGACTTTCTTCAAAATATTGAAATATCATTTTTATTACAACTTTTATGGATATTATTCATCGTTGTACCTTGTTAAATCACATTCTATTGGGCTTGTAACGCATTCCTACAAGAACGTTGTTTTACAACCTCCGTCTTCCAAGTCCGACTACGACGTGGTTTGTTCCAGGGTGAGCACGCTACCACTGAGCTACTGCGACGTAGTTTATTATCGCCATCTCGACGTCGCACAATGACGTTGTCTCGACTTCAAATTCCTGGAAATACGACGTCGGGACGGCGTCGTTTATTTGACGTCGTCCTTCGACTCAACCTCGGCGTCGAAATACGTCGAAAGTTGACTCAACGTCGTAGATATCTGCGTGAGAAGAGAAGAAATAATTATTTTACTATATTTTTAAACGATTACTTCGCTCCACAAATCAACTGCTTTGATGTTAAGTTAATATTACTTTGAAAAGCTTTTGATTATTGGATAGATCGATTATCACTGATTATCGGAATAACTTCGATAATCGCCCATCCCTTGACGCTGCTTTCCCTCACCTCATTACATACAGAAATAGTGCACTATTACATGATTACAATACGAAATACTAAACTTTTGTCGCGCGGAATAATAGTGTCCATCAGGCATGAGAGGAAGAGACGCTCATATTTGATATCAGAATCAGTTGGGTACCTCGACGACTCGAAGGATGATTATGATGGTCGTATACCTCTTGTGTACCTCCACATAGGAGAGGATAACAATATGGATGTAATGAATGCAAACGACTCCTTAAAGTATAAACAGTTCGCGATAAACCAATTGATTTCAGAACAATCGATTATTGTTCCTCTGTGGCCACAAACCTTTCTTATCACATGCAAAATGTCAGGGATCACGAGGCCAGCAGGAACTTTATCGGACATCCTGATCAATGACTCTGGTATTGAAGTAGAAGTCACTTCCTACAGATGAAAAATCACGTGCATATAATTTTTGGTTTCATATTTATTCTCGACCAGCGAGAATTGCATGTCACAAGTTGATATTAACCCAGGTATCTAGAAACATATGTTAAACATACCGACTGGCATAGTTAATATGTCGAGGATTCATTGTTTCACTTTTTCTAAGCTATGGATAGCTTACCGAAAAATATGCAAAATTCGAAACCAACTAGTACGATTGTTAATGCGTACAACTATTAGTAAAATGCAATACCACAAAATAAAATAACATCGTTTCATGGGCCTATATACAATGCGGGCAACAGAACAAAACGATTCTCCAGAGGCATGATCGTGCGTCGGAATATTACAGAATAACCAGCAAAATTGTAACTAACTGGCTTACTAAGTCATACAAAACTAAGGCCCATGTTAATAGTCATGTATAGCTGAGTAAAATCAGGTGATAAAAGTCTTCAGATACAATATCATTCAATAAACGATTATTGAGATTAGTTTTGGAAGGGGTTACGTCACACATTTGAATATCTTCTCAACTGAGCGAATCTTTAGAAACAAATCTCAAGAATTATCTGGAGATGTGATTTTCGTGCCTTTTGACTCACTTGGTTCCAGTTTCATTGTTTAATAAAAGTATTTAAAGAAATTGTTCAATGTTGGACTGTTCAGTAGTCGAATGAGGAGATCTCACCTGCAATCGCCATTTGAGAGATATCAGCCAAGTCACGACGAGAAAGCACATTGAGTAAATATGTTGTAGAACGTTTTACATTATTTATTCATGAATCTTTCTTCTTGTACTTGTCCCAAACCTACAATATAACACTGTGCAATATTGTTGTCATGAATTTTTGTTGAGATCATTTTAGTGTGATAGAACTATAGAATATATAATTAAATTAATAAGGTGTTTTATTAATAATATATACATATTGAATATTTTATTAGCCAAAACATTTAAAATTATATCCCAAATTTTTGTTTCTTGTTAGAGGTTTTTTTTCTCCTTCAAATTTCGCTTTCGATGAAAAAGATGTTAGTAGTTTTGTTTTAATACTTACGTCCAGTGATAAGTCCATTTTGTGCTCAATTGCTCTCTATTAAGAAACAGCTTTAGTTATATTCAAGGTTTGAACAATTTATCAAATGCTACCTTATATAAAAATGTATCACTTGCTACTATCTTTAGATAGACATTATTGGTAAATTTCATTGTTTTACACTGGTTTAAAGATTGCTCTATGAAATCACCTTAAGGTAGGTTTACAAACCAAAGGTGTCATTTCCCATTTTTCATTTGAAGAACAATTCTGAAAGAATACAATTGTACAATTGTACGATTATTGGCTAGCCTGCTCCTGGCGTTAGCTGCGGTTGTGAATGAGCTCTCTCTGTTTTTCAGTTTAATCTTTCTAATTATTTTATTTTTTCGAGTTTTTTGTGATTCAGTAGTTGTATTTAGTGTCTAACTTTCATTGTAGTGTAAAATTCTTTGTTCTGTGTGAGTGTTAAGTAAAAAAACACTAAAAACATTTCCTAAGGNTTCATTCAAGGGTGTGATAAGGTTTACGTAAGTACAAACGGAATCATAAATTTAACTTCTTGGTGCATTAAAATTAATTATTTTGCTGTATTTAGATTGTCTGGTGCATATACTATTACATCATTATTAAATTAAAAATAACGTACTCTATTGTTGCACTGCTCAAGTTTCGTCGTCGTAAATACAATTATTCCAATATTTTACCATTTGTTTCGTGATCTTTTTGTAGTTATTCATTACATTTAACAAAATATTATCTTAGTTATTGTCGAATTAATTTATCTGCAGTTGTCATCCTAAATTATTTCTGTCATTTGTCGGTTTGTTTATTTCCTGATTAAAC
>NNCF01127080.1:958439-968485 GCA_002313205.1 Laupala kohalensis | reverse complement strand
AGAGCCGTAGTGACTCCTCCCCGTGTGTGGGACTCGCCGAATATTTCGACCATACCCACTAAAAAAACCATCCTGACTTCAACAAATATCTAAATACAAAGATGAAAGAAAAGAAAACAATTGCCCAATATATTATATCACAAAAAGGAAAAAAAAATCTAAAGATATTATCTAATTATAGAAACAGTAGATGAAAAAAAAAAGAATGCAAATTTACACCCTCACGAGAACTTGTGGGAAGAGCCCCGATCCACTCATAAAACTCAATAGTTTATTAACATTAACCGTTTCATTTCCGAGAATTGTTGGTAAATCTGCAGCCAAACCAATTTGTCCCCGTATACTCGAGTATCTTCAACAATCAGTTAGTAGGTGACGCACTGTCAGAGAACAGCTACACTCCACACAAACAGATCCATCATCAAGTAGTAAGAGATACCGATGAGTGAGAGGACAATGTCCTATGCGCAGGCGGGTCAGCAAGACCTCGTAGCGCCGGGCTGGCCTACAGGAACTGCTCCATGACTTAACAGATGATTTGATAAGTCGGAGCATATTCCTTTCAGCAGCTAACCACTCATTGTTCCATTCACTCAGAATCCTCATCTTGATGGAATTTATGAGATCTCGTTTTGGAATAGTGGAGAAATCCACGTGAGTCTTAAGGCATGCCGACTTTGCGGAAACGTCTGCTTCCTCATTTCCTCTGATACCCACGTGCCCGGGAATCCAGCAAAACATTATGTTTTTTTCATCACCTTGCAGTGAGAGAAGCACTTCCTGGATGCTCTGGATCAACTTATCAGCCGGATACATATTTTGGATTGCTTGAAGGACACTCAGCGAATCAGAACAAATCACAAAATGTGATCCGCCGGAGCACATTGTTGATCGCAATGCTCTCAATATGGTGTAGCACTCAGCAGTGTAAACACTGCACAAGTCGCCTAGACGGTAGCCATAGGTCTCACGGGAATATACCACGGAGCAGCCGACACCATCAGCTTGCTTCGACCCGTCGGGGTAAACACAGGGATATGCACCCGGTGTTTGTCGAGGATTAGGTGAAAGTATACCCTCAACATCGCAGCTGGAGTGTTCTTCTTGTCATGGTGCAGAAGATCTGTTGTTGTAGAAACGAATGGAAGAAGAGGAAGGATGAACAACCGCGTTGTGCACCAGGTTGTCGGGTAAAGTTAGCACGTGGCAAAAGTGTAGTAGCATGAGGAGTTGCCGCCGGAGGTAAAGAGATGGTTCGCCACTCTCGGCATACAAACTCAGAATGGGACTAGTGCGGTATGCTCTCGTACCTAGTCGAATTCCTGCATGGTGGACACTATCCAACTTCTTTAAATAGCTTGCACGAGCAGAGCTATATACAACGCAGCCATAATCGAGCCGAGATCTTATGAATGCTCGATAAAACTGGTGCAAGGAGCAGCGATCAGCGCCCCATTCCCTGCTACTCAGGCACTTCAATAAATTCAGAGACTTCAATGTTCTTGCTCTTAGGTCTGTCAGATGTTCAATCCAATTCAGTCTCTGATCAGAGTTTAGACCTAAGAATTTTACGAAAGAATAGAATTTTAGAACGTTGTTCCCCAGGGCGAGGTGAGGTTCTGCCAGAAGGCTTGGTCTCCTACTGAACAGAACACAGCGTGTTTTCGCAGCAGAGATACGAAAGCCAGTCGTTTTCGACCAGTGGTATAATCTATTGAGGACGAGTTGGTTTTGTCGCTCCGCACCTGTGACACTCTGTGATGAACAAAAGATAGCAAAGTCGTCGACGAAAAGAGAGTGTAAAACAGGACTCTTTACAGCAGACGTTATGCTGTTTATGGCTACTGCAAATAAGGTCACACTCAAGACTGAGCCCTGAGGAACATCGTTCTCTTGAAGAAGGAGCTCCGAGGTCTCTCTCCCAATTCTATAGGGGAAGGAACGTTGACATGAGCATCAGAGGAAGACGTCCTCTAAATCCCCAGGCATAGAGTTGGTTTAAAATGCAATGGTGCCAAGTAGTATCATAAGCCTTCTCGATGTCAAAGAATATTCCGATGAGATGTTGTCTTCGGACGAAATCATCTTGAATTGCTGATTCCAGGAGAAGTAAGTTGTCCAGGGGGGAATGGAACTTCCTGAAACCACACTGAGATCGACTCAGCAAGTTATTATTTTCAAGATACCAGACGAGACGTCGGTTGATAATTCTCTCCAAAGTTTTACCGACGCATCTCGTCAAGGCAATGCTTCGCTAACTACTGATGGTATTTTTGTCCTTACCTGGTTTTAGGTTGACTTTGACATTTCCAGCTTTTCAGCTGTATACTGTTGATTGAATTCATCTCGCATGTAAAATTTTCCACTGGCGTACTTCTGAATGTACTCGTCCTCAAATTGAATATCCATGTTGACAATCATTAATAGATACAATCACTCAGAAGTACATTTTTTCCCTCAATTTTACTTTGTTTACACATTTAAAATAGCTTTTCACAAATTCACAAAACGGTCACAAACAAATTTATAGAAATTTGGACAGAACCATGTCTGTCAGGTCAGCTAGTATTACAATAAAATAGATCAATCCATATATGCATTACACTCTGTGTGTATCTAATGAATAGATTATCTGACATTAAATGTTTCTTTACCTGGTATAGTGGACAGAAGGAGGTGGTTTGGAGCGGTGGAGGTCACTGATGTCCTTGATCCACCGATCGACAGCTTTGACATTGCGCTCAGCACTCTCCACCTTCTTCACCACCTTTTCAAACAGAAGCAAAAGCCACAGAAGGTTTAGAGTGTCTTTGGACTGCATCATTCAACATCTAGTAAACCCACATTAGCTATAGATTCACAGGTTGGTAAAATGTACTACTCTAACATTTGCATAGACATACACTTCATTCATTTCTTAGAACATTCTGTAATATAACATACTGCTTGCAACATTACTAAGCAGACATATGATGTCACATACAGTAAGAGATCCCAACAACCCCAGTTATTTCATCCCAATTGACACTACTATATGAAAATTCTCTATTTTTCCTTCTACTAAGTCATACAATTTTAACCACCAGTGTAGAAAACGGTATTTCTAATGGCAATAATATCAAGAACTTTTTAAGAATAGTGCCTCACTAAATTGGATGGCAAATTATATTAATATTTTCAAAATTAATAATTATTAAATAGGCTCAATGAATTAAAATAAATTTCTAAAACAGTTATATTCAGTAAGAGGTGCTTTTAGTTTGGTGCAAAATAAATCATATCCATGCAATTTTATTTTTTTAGTCAAACTAAATTAAAACTATCAGAAAAACATTGTTCTGTATACTGTAATAACATAAGTTCATCAAATAAAATAATCCTGTACACTTCAAACTTTTTCTTTTTCACAAGTAACCTAGAAATGTTTCTTTTCCCCTTCTAAAAATTTCCTAAAGGAATATGACGAGTTTTGTATTCTGCCCCTTTATCTAATAATCTGTCCATTACTATAATCTCCTCATGTAACAGGGGCTCTAATGATCTTGACGAGCCCTAAAGCCCCACTAAAAAAATATCCTCGTGTAACAGCAAAGGTATGTGCCTCTTAATCAATTGATGTCCCTTTCAATCATCATTAGCAGTTGAGGTCATAGAAAAATAGGGGAATTACAATGGGAACCAAGAAAAGGAAGAAAGAATAATTTTAATTTTGGAAGACCTAATTTGTCTTAATTTCCCATTATAAAGCACAAACTACATAGCGAACACACTGGTGAACTTGAGAACCAATGTCTACAACAATGTTTTCTTCCCATACAACCATGCAAAGTTAACACATTCTTTCACATCTCTCCTTGCGCTTCTAATCCAAGGGCAGATATTTTCAAACAGAGTTGGACCTTTTAAACTTAAGTCATTTTAGATTAAAGATGTCAACATAAAAGACAAAAAATTAAAATAAAGTATTGCCTTTCTCTCCCAAGACTTATCATATTTCTCCATAGTTCCCCCCCATCTTTTGCGAAGCACAAGTGAGAAAAAAAATCAAATTAGTGAAACCCAAGTCTTTAAGGGAATAAACCAAAATAAGGGAAGTGCTTAATTATAATTGGTACTGTTAATGGATTGTAGTTTGTTTTGTTTTTTTCATCTATTTATTTATGTTGTGTTTCCTTTGGTAGACATACCACAACAACTGTTACATTATTTAAATATATCCACTAGTCACTATTCATAATTAAATCTTAAGTCCATTTTAGATTTCTTTGATGCTATCGATATAGTCACAAAATATCTCGAACTTCTCTTTTGATCCTTTCCGATAAGACCTCTGTATTTCAAATTTTTCAAAGATAGATTGCCCTTTCTTCTCCATAAAATATGCAATCCCAGAACGTGTTCGCCTATTTCTATCCCTGTCCCACATTTTCACATACAATCATCTTGTAAATTCAATCTCTTCAAATATGCATTTGTATCCCCATGAAAATTCTGCTACCGCTGGTCCTGGATAAAACCAATTTTTCACTTTTTCTGTAATAGGTGCATCTTCTATAAACTTATATGTACAATGAAAAGCTAACTGAGTTCAACTTCTCCTCCTGACATCGCCAGATCCTCACAAACTTCAGCTCTACTTCGAATTCTCAGGCTGCTGCTTTTTTACCATGTGTTGGAGCACAATTCAGAATTTGCAGTTTGAAGTTAGGTTGACGCTTTTTAATAGAATGTTGTAGAGCAAAACGACTAATAAAAATGGTTCCCTCTTGCAACTAGTTCGTGAAAACATCAGCACAATCAATTAAGTTTTGAAATTTTTCAGTCTTTTATGGAATCCTAACATTTTCTGTGATACATGAAAATTTTATCTTTTCATGTCTATTAACTCTCAGGTATTCTTTATCCAGACACTCAAGAGAAACATTCCTTAAAAAAATGTGCAATGATTCTTGGGAGCTCAAAACACCCCTTTCATCTACCCCCACCCGAAAGCTTTCCTTTGAGCAAAGGTGATTTTTAGAGCAGTGAAATTATGAGATAAATTGATAAACCTGTACGAGGTTTTATACAAAAAAACGTCTTCTAGTATGACTGTACCACTTACCACTGTTTTGGCAGATGTTTGCTTAGCGACTGCACGCAGCTGGAGGTGAAGAACAGCTGGCTCACTCTGATCAGCACAAGGCTCATCCAGCATGCGCAGCCCAATTCCATCCTCCTTACCGTCTGGTCTCCCAACCTTCAGAAAGGCATCGATGTCTCCCACAGCTGGAATGAAGTCTGGTACAAAAGGCTTGAGCTTGTACTCCAACTCCATTGTCTGCGGTGTATAGCTACAGGGCAGAACACCACCTGCTCTCAGAAACATCTCTAACACTATCTCTCTGCCATTCTTTTTCACCATCAGGGGTTTCCTTGGCTACCTTGAGTATCAGACCAAGGTAGTAAACTGGTAAATTCAAGTTCACTTTTTTTAAACCCAATGTAGCCCAATGCTATGACAAACCAAAAAATTAGCACTCCTAAAATTTCACTATCTCTTATATTAACCCTTCCGCGCAGAGTCGAGGCAGAAGGTAACCACCTTCTTTGCAAGTGTTTGTAAAACCCTTGCCTGCTTTATGGAAGATGGGGTGAGAAGGAAAATCGGTCATGTTTGCAGAATGCCGTCTTGAGATGTTCAAAATATTTATTTTCTACCTGCTCGTGCCATCTATGTACAGCATGCAGATTTTTATTTTATTGCAGGAAGCCGTCTAGAGACGTCCTCAGCATTTTCCTTTCATTCATAGTATGCCGTCAATTTACTCTTTTGGATATAAGTGGTTGTTCCTGTCTCAGACATTTGCCATTTAGAATTATTTTTCAGTTTACTGTTCTTTCTTATTTTTTTGTCACATAGACATTATTATTATTATTATTATTATTGTTATTATTATTGTTGTTATTATTGTTGTTGTTATTGTTGTTGTTATTATTATTGTTATTATTATTGTTATTATTATTATTGTTATTATTATTATTGTTATTATTATTATTGTTATTATTATTGTTGTTATTATTATTGTTGTTGTTATTATTGTTGTTATTATTGTTGTTGTTGTTATTATTGTTATTATTGTTGTTATTATTGTTGTTATTATTATTATTGTTATTATTATTGTTATTATTAATCTTACTTTCTGGTTACTTTTAAAATATTCCATTTTATTTAGGAGATGATTTTTATTATACCAATTAATATGTTTGGTCATCAGAAACAAAGTCATAAATTATATAAAATGTTATATTCGGGCAGTATAAATACTTGATGTTTTGTCAAATTAAAGATCAAAATGAAAATAATCTAATTTTTATTACTAACTAAAAGATAGAATTCATGATATTTTATTTTCTTAATAAAAGGATCCCTTACAAGTAAACAATTTTCTAAAATAAGAACATTGTGTCTAGGTGGAGTATATAAATCATTTTCCAACCTAAAAGAAAGAATAAAATGATTAAACTGATCATTGAGTTCCCCTGAATTTTGTTAGATAAAAAAATGTATATATAAGATTTGCGCCAGCGAAATCATTGCACATGATTTCAGTACAGTGGAAGGGCTCCTGCCTCAGCATTCTCTACCTGCCACTGTCACTCCCTCTGGACGGGCACTGAACCTCTTTTCCTGATCCCGCAAAAGAATGCCGAAGGACCCAACTTCTTTTTACGCAGAGAAAAGAGAAAGGAATGACATCTCAGTACAGATTCTCACTTACTGAAACAGAAACCCATGCCATCTCTAGACGGACTGTGGCTGATGCAAAGAAAATGGCATCATGTCTACAGATGGCATACCACACGAAATGGTTAATGTGTAATGTGTTCTTAGAGATGATAGTTCACACCACAGACATCATTTTCCCTTAATTATAGCTGAATACTGAATCAAACAGACATCAGTTGACAACCAATTGGTGGCAGTGACTTTCGAAAGCATAAGATACAATTTATCACATTAGTGGCATTATCTCTAAAATTTTAGAAGTACAAGTCAAAGTTCTCTAAATGCTGCTAATAATAGAAGTAAATATGTTTTTGTATTTATGAATTATGTGGTTCTTGTCACATTAATTGGTGAACATAAATCTAAGAGATGTACTAAAAAACATTACCTATCCAGAGACAAAACCCAAAGGAATTTTAGAGTATTAAGGCATATTTTGGTGACTTTTTCATCTCTGAAAACTTCTTGTAACAATATTAAGACAAGAGTTAGCATTTAGCACAATTTACATTTTGTTGTTTCATGGTTCCTAATACTCTAACCTTATGAATTAAGTTTGAAGGTAGGAGGCCACTTTAAATTCAAATTTGAAAGCAGTATTTTTCTTATTTTGGGGATAAATGCGTACAAATGCATATTCTTGTCTTTTTCGATCATATATTGTCACATTTGGATGAATTTCTTATTAATATGCAAATTTATATTCTTTAAGCTCAAATTGAGTCAGTTTCATTTTCTTGACTCAATAGGTAGCTATTATCCACTAATCACTAGTCTATGCAGGTCAGTTATTTTGTTTTTTTTACTTAATTCCACTAGTAAAGCTGCTATTCCTAAAACCACAGTTGGTTTTTCACAACATACTTCATTGCTGGATGCTTCTCTTGAGCTGAGAAGATAGAATAACTTTCTGTCAACTGCACAAAATTGGGGTATTGTTATATAATACTTTTATATATTTCTTCCTCAACATATTGTTCTCCATGTTCATGAATTAATTTCTTTAAAGTCATCCAAGTATTTTTATAATCCTATTGATACCAGAAGGCCAAGATACAATCATGTTAAATAATTCAAATTATTTGAAATAAATTTGGAAAAAAAAATTTTAAACTAATTTGAATGATTAGATTCATTTAATTTGTAGTATTCTTAGTTACTTTTTTACTTATTAACTATGGGAAAGGTACTCAAAATAGATGTTTATATCCAAACATTAATAAAATATATTTTAAAGTAATTTGAATATGTAAAAATTAATATTTTAAGAGTTTATCACACATTAATTTAAATTCTCAAGATTTTCTGGAAACATTTCTTTGTCAAAATGTATAGCGTGTACTAAGGCATCGATCAGAGCTGTTAAGCACCTCACTCGATACAATGTTCTGTATATGAGAAATAATAAACCACTTTATTTTTTACATTGAACTACATTTCTATTCGAAATATAAACTATAAATATGAATACATTCGTTTCCTTTCATTTTAATCTTAGAATGTTAGAAATATTTGTCATAGTAAAAATTTTCACTAAGTTGACATCTATCCCATTAGATTCCTGTAAATACAAACTTTCAAAAAATTCCACCATAAGTTTCCAAGGTGGCTGATTATAACATACAAGAATTGCGTGTTTAAGAATTTTAGATAAATTAGCCAAAAAATCACATTTGAAGAAATTATTCTCATGGAGATCATCATGCAACATCCCATCCCTTATATATCTTAATGAATTCTATCTCCTACACAGTAGCTTTGATCAGCACCTTATAAATGCCACCTGCTTTTGCAAAGTAGCAAACATAATATCTTTCCAACTACCATTACAATTTCATCCATACAATGTTATAAACGGAAAACAAAAGAAATTACTAAGCGAAACTGGTCGTGAAAACATGACTTTTTTCACAACAAACATTTCTAGCGCATCGTGGAGAAGGTACAGGCAGGAAAAGTATGGTGAAGAGAGGTAGAGGTGGAAGGGAGGTATGGCAGAACATGCACAGAGGGCATTTTATTTACTGCTCATCAGAAAAACTTTCATGTCTATCATACTCAACATGCCACTCACCGAGTTATGTGTTGAAATAATTCCTTGATATCTGCCGGTACAGGTAGATGGTCAAACTCTGAGGGATCATAGGACCTGAGAAGAAAATGTACAGACTGTTTACACATGCACAAAATTTCTTATAATAAATCTACATATAAAGAATAAAAAACTAATTAAGAATTATTAAGAATTATTCTCAAAATTTAAATATTCAAAATAAAATTTGTTTTAAATATGTTTGTACATGCTTACACTTTGCATTTTAACACGAACCACGCCTATTTGAAGATAAATCATCTACTTATAAACTTCACATTCATTATGTAATCTGTCCTCCCACCATTTCTCAAAATTCTCTACACTTCAACCATCCCCTACATCTTCCCTCTCAGACATCCCATTAGCTGACTTGGAGAGTTCAAAACCCAAAATTCTGTCCACAGAAAAACAGTGTTCGTATGTTAAACAGAAAAGGTGAACCCAAGCACGAGTCACCACAAAAAGAAACACTCAAGAAAAAACTTCCAGACGAAATCATCAACCTCATAAATACACCACCTCATCTCAGCAATAAGTGCACCGAAATGAGTTGTGGAGGGTGAAGAGGTGGTTAACACTCCTGCGATCAATGCACGAGTCCCAGGTTCAATCCCTGGCTCTTGGCCATTTTCACCTGACCAAAAATTATCACATTTCTCCGTGTGTTGGATATACAGAAGGCTTCTTTTTGTGGGGTTTTAGGGCTTGTCGACATATACGGAAGAAATAACAAACCTTAACATGTAGGTATGTGTGAAAACGGTACTTAAGTGCACACAGCATTGTGTGCTACCGGGTTCTTTTGTTTTCTGTGTCATCTCCTCTCAAGTTTTCTGGGGTTTAGGGCTAGGTGGAAATGGTGTACAGTTGTGGACGGGGAATGGGTGATGAAGTGGTTCATTGCAGGAGTCTCGGGTTCGATTCCCAGCTTGTTACCATTTTCATGTGATCAAAAGTTACCCTAACTCAGAGAAACTCTACAGCTTGAGGAGTCACCTCAACTAGTGTGGATTGCAGATGCTAATTTGACAAAATTCTCGTGTAGCTACTATATCTTCTCACATTTTATTTTCAGTTAGATATTACGAATTAATAATACATATGTTAGATTGCATAAGAATTTATTGACCAGATGTGTGATTTACGCTCAGAAAATTATAATAGCATTTACGTATTATTTAT
>NNCF01127080.1:913693-958379 GCA_002313205.1 Laupala kohalensis | reverse complement strand
TATATATATATATATAAAAATTATAATAGCATTTACGTATTATATATATTCAGAGGGAAAGTGGACCAGTGTCCCTCGCCTTCACCCCATACTATGAGTAGAAAAAAACCGTAAAAGCCTCCCAGTGCACCGACCCGTGCAGAGCGGCCGCTTGAACGTCCTCGTCGTCGTCATCCTCGTCGCTGTCCTCCGATTGGTCCTCCGCCGAAGGCAACGACGCCGAAGGAGGGCGTCGCCCGCGACGCGATGTCATGCCGCCGCCACTAGCGACACCTTCGTCGCCGCCTCCGCTTCCAACTCGTAACTGCACATGTCAAGGAAGATGTGTTTTTTTTGTGGGACTTTAGGGCTCGAGTCATTAGAGCCCAATGTGTTGTGTGTGTGTGTGTGTGTGTGTATATACACACTTTAAACACACACACACACACACACACAGACCCAACAGCCTTATGCGCCGGTTGTCCGGAGGGGAAAACTATGAGAGATGTTTCTCTCTCTCGCAATCGGTGGGGGAACTCGACTCCCCTCACTGACTACTGACTGCTGCTCACAACTCGTTGCACAGTAACACCTTACCCCCAGCAAACGGATGTGCGAGCGAGAGGGCGACATCTCTCAGTATCTTCTGTCTCATGTTATGACGGACAATCTGCAGCACATTCGGTTGCTTCTATTTATATTTAACTCTATGGAAGGAAGTAACATCGATATAACATCGGTATTCTTACAACTAAAAGCGGATGAGTTTCAAGAGGAAAATGATATTACAAAATGGGAAATGGGTCAACAATACCAATTGTAGTTTTAAATATAAGGAGTTGTCTCTTAAGGTACTCAGAACCATCAGTTTTACTTGGCATCTCTCTAGATCTCCTCTAACCGCTTTTTACTGTAAACCTTGTTTGCTTCTCGAACTTGATTTTTCAAATTTTATTTTATGTTTTTCTTTGGACGAGATGCTGTACTTTTATGGACCTCGAGGACCCAAAGCAGTCAGCCCACAGTTTGCAGTAACTTGTGTCACTTTTGTTTGGACTATTATTCTGTTTTTCAATCGTTGTCTAGAATAACACAAAATTACCCAAATGATCACAGTAAAATAAAATTAATTAAATGCTCCAGTCTTTCCTCATATATTCCAAACAAATTAAATCTGTCCCTCTAGTTCAGGTGCTAGCAACACCTTTGAAAGTACAATTTATATTAATTCAGAGTCTTCAAAATTCATTAAGTAATAAGTTATTTACTTAAAATGAAGTTATTAAGAAATTAAAAATTCTCTAATACTTTTTCAATTGCATTAACACATATTAATAATACTAATTGCATCTTACAGTTATGTCATAAGAAGGCCAAAGTAAACTTCCAAATACATCCTAAATTGAAATTTCAAAAAGTTTATGCTCAGAAAAATTAATGCTCCCTTATATATAAGTACGGTTTTAAAAACAACAGAAAATCAACAAACAGAAAATGTAAATATTTCATTCATAAACACTATAACACTTTATTCTTTCCTTGAATCAATTTTTTCTCTTAGTGTTACTAGCCTTTGTAAGTTTAATTTTTTAACTGTTTCTCTACATACAAAAATTTAAGACATACAAATCAATCCCAAAATATTGCACCTTTTGATGAAATTTTCTTTGAATTAATGCATAAATATCTTGCGCCTAAGAGGGTTCGTAATTACTTGCAGAACAATTAAAAATTATTGAAAGATTACAATATTAAACAACGTATTTCAAAAAATTAAGACTTAAAATACACATCAATAGCAATCTGCACAAGTACTCGTGCCATGGATATTTCATGCATTGTAGCTGCATTATGTGCTTCTGGGTTCTTTTATCTCCTATGGTCTCTTCTCAGGTCTTCTGAGGTTTAGGTCTAGGTGGAAATGGTGTACAGTTGTGGAAGGGGAGTGGGTGGTGAAGTGGTTAACACCCCTATGATCAATGCAAGAGTCCCGGGTTCGATTCCCAGCTTGTTGCAATTTTCATGTGATCAAAAGTTACCCTAACTCAGAAACTCTACAGCTTAAAGAATCACCTCAACTAGTATGGATTGTAGACGGTAATTTGATGAAATGAAAATTTTAAATATACACAAATAGCAATCTGCACAAGTACTCATGTTATGGATATTTCATGCAAATACTGCAGTTAAGTATTTTCTTCTCTGGTAAACAAAAGACTAAAGTTTTAACGGCATTTTGATAAAAATGTTTATTTATTTATAACAGAAAAGAAAATAAGTGACAGTCATATAGGTTTTTCAGAAGTTAATAAGCAAATTATTAAACAAGCTAATAAAAAATGCCAAACACAAAGTAAAAAGTGTTTGTTAACTTCAAACAGACTCTCTTATCTTCGAGGAACATAATTTGGTAAACATCTCAAATATAGTCATTCTCGTAAAACTCTCTCACAAATACAAAAGGCAAAGTCAAAATTATTTTAATAGTCTGGGAACAAAGTTTCTCAATTTCTTAGTTTCAAATTATCTCCAAAATACATTCTAAAAATTATCTTGCAAGCAAAACATAATTTACATTGATCCCTTTCATATTCATCCACTAATACACATGAACTTAACTTGTTGGTTACCTTTTCTGGGCTGTCACCTGGAGATCCTGGTGGAGTATCAATCACACTGAACGATTCAGCTACAAGCTTTATATTTGATGTAGGACTACGAACCTCTTCCGCATCAGGAACATCGATCGTTTCATCATATAATGATGCCTGTAAATTCATGGGTTACTCTCATATCATTAGAATATATGAAATACAAAAGATTCTTTCTTTTACAATAGGGCACTGGAAAATAGAATAATTATTTGGAAAGGAAGAAATGAAATTCTAGAATTTGTAATTCCTGTAAGCTCAGAATGGTGGGGGTGTTTAATTTAGAGTGTAGAAAACAAAAAGAAGAAAAGGAGGGTCTCAAATTAAAAATAAATATAAGGAGCAGGATATATTTTTGAAAAATCTTACATCCATTTCATCAAGAACTAAATGAAGTTTCCCAAGCAGGACAGCATTGAACAAATCAATACATTGGGAACCCGCGAGACATTAATAAAGAAGATTTACCTACACTATTCGCGGGGTGCACGTGCCTAATCTTGTGATGGGAAACTTTCGATAATGAATACCTTGAACTGCCAATTGCTACTTATCCTCAATTCTACTTTAACGCAAACGTAACCAAGGCAACGAAATCAAAAGCGCTCAAGTTTAAATACGTTCTACTTTCATTAAATTGTGTTTTCAAAACCACAAATCAAACGAACTGTTTAGCGGAAATGAGAGATAAATGCAAATTGAACTTTAGCGAAGAACCATTTTCATTTCCACGTAAATTAATGATCAATGCAACAGATTTCATGAAATGAATGGGCAATTAATGAATATTCTCGACTCAAGTCACCCTCAACTCAAGAAAAATCTACCGACTTCCGGTGAGTAGACAGAAAAGAATAACGCTCTTTTCTTTAAAAGGCGAGAGTTCTGAACAACAATGGAACGTCAGTAAGGACACACGTCACGTTACCTTCATTCTATGGGATACAGATTCTTCGTCGTCGCTGTCCATGGTGGTCGCCATGGCTTTGGTGAACGTATACGTCACGGAATGACAGGCACAAGAATTCGATTTCGACCGCCAGGTGTTCGTTCGTGACAGCTGCGCCGTTTCCCGAGCGTATCCGAGCCGCTCTCGGCATGCTTACACACACACACACACATACTGGTCGGTTTAACGGAAAGGAAGTGGGTTAATAAAAAGAATCCTGATCAATTTTTTAATTATTCCATGAAATAGTAGAAAAAAGTGTGCTTAGATCACACGATAGAAGTAAAACTTCTTCGGCAATAGATGCTGGTCAGCGCGTGGCCTTGATCGGAAAACACTGGGCAGGGCGCGCGAGTAAAATTCACAGACAAGAAAAATTTCTAACAGATTCTGAAGAATTCGCACTAATATCATCATCCGTGCGTCCAACCCAGGTGTGTTTTCCGTCAAGGCCACGGGAACCGCTATACAAAATAAATGACACCATTCTTTCCAAATTAACTTTTTTTAATGGAGAATAATTAATTTAATCATGATCGGTTTTGTAAGAGGTATCAAGATGCACTGAAATTAAAATTCTGCATACATTGTTGTAAAATTAATATTATGAAAACTTTCATACTTAAAATTAATATTATGGATGAACTAATTTGAATGCAGTTATTATTCCACATGCACTCCACTTAACAAAAAAAGAATAGTGGTACAATGCAAACTTAAAATATACAATGCTACCTTTGGTTTCACCTGAAGAAAAAAAATCATAGTACCAATAATACACATGACTGAAGATAATGTTTTTGTTTCATTTGATGTGGTTATATCCAAAGGTGTAGCTATACTTTTGAGCAGGTGGGGGAGAGCAAGGTCTTGAGCTACTAGAGGGTAAAGTAAATACATTTTTTCATCTCTGTAATAAACGAGACACTAACTATAAGTTTTTTGAACTCATAAGATTCTTCTCAACAGGTGTGAACTGCAACTGAGAATTTGACAAATGTTGATGTACTTTATTTTCAAATATATCACAAATTAATAAAATTCACATTGAATGTTAGATTTGCATATGAATCTGTGTAGTAGATACTTGATTAATGCCCGGAATATTTGAATTATCTTTGTATCTTTTTTGTTTCAAACTTGTCGCCTTTCAAAAAAATGTTGAAAATTTCCTGGATCAACAGAATCACCAATGGAGATGTGATCATGTATATCAGTGAGAAGTCATGTTCAATTAAATACTTATTTTTTATGAATAATATTTATATTTTCTGTGTAAAATATTTAATTAATTTACTTAATTAGATTATATAATGGACATTAATAGTAGTAGAAGTCATGTTTGCTGGATATTCTGAAACAAAGGAAAGCTGCATAGTTCAGTCACATTCTTCAACATAAGAGGAATCATTACCACTAAAGTGGAAGGTTCAGAGCAAGGACGAAATCATAAGAGACATAGGCTGAACTACAATGAATAATTTTTCAAGGATTTAGGCTTCCCCTCATACCACCACCTGAAGGAGAAGGTCCAGGAAAGAGGAGTTGAGGAGAATTACTGCTGATGCATACCAATCGCAAGGTTGAATCTCAAGAAGAATACATGTAGACATAATGTGTTATTTTAGTTTAGAGGATGGGTTTCAATATGAATACAAAATATCGATGAATTATAAGGTCTTCATTTAATTGACCAAGCCCTCAAGATTAATCTTATATGTATCGTGTGGTCAAAAATCCAGAATATATGAAAATATGTTTTCACAAACACGTTCAAACAAATAAATTTTTAAATTATAACAATATTATTAAAATTAGAATTACATATACATAAAAAATTATTAAAAATCAGAATTATGTTTTATTGTTAGTATTGAAAAATAGAAACGTCAACTAAGGCATTAAAAAATGTCTGAAAGTGGAAGGGATCATCTACCGTAGAATTCCTCTTTTTCCATCCTCAGCATTTGTTCCCCAGTCACATCATAATTTTTATCCCCTACACTCAGCACACTCATTATTTGCTCTAACTCCCATCAACCCTTCCCAACTGATCCTTTGGTACGCAAGAGGATGTATTACTTTTGAAATTAGAATGTACTTCAACAGAACTGAAATACAAAAAAGTTTGGTCTTGCACACACATATCCAACTTGTGGTACTAGCTCAATGAGTAAAAAAGACTGATATTTTATTCCATTCCCCCACCACCACCAGTTTTGCCTCATAAAATTAGGGAGAGGAGGACTACATTCAGATAAACAGTACTATACTTCAAAAAGGATATGGAAAGAAAATTTTGAAAATGCAACCAATTGTTAATAAATTCATATTTATTACTTTATATTTGTTACAATAAAAAACTTTCTACACTGAAAAGATATTTACATTTGTACAATAAAAATTTATACAATTAATCAAGTCAAATATCAATAAAATATCATATCAAATCCATGCAATTTAAAAGCAAAAGAAGAACAAGAAATCATCTAAACTCAACATACAACATCAAAGTGGAACATGTTTTATTACAATAATATATCCCATGCATTTATCATTAAAATCCAACGATAAATTGTATTCTTACAGTTTCACTCACGAATTTATGATTAAGAGATACTTTTAAAAAATTTAACAAAAATTCCAATGAATTATGCATTGTTAATAAATATAAGGCAGCTGCCCTTGCTCTCTACCTCACCAATACTAAGCAATTTTCAGGTACTTCTAGGCCAGCTCAAGAAGCAGGACATTTCAAAAGTCATCGCTTTAATAATAACTATCATAATATTAATAAATACAGTAACTACCACTCTTTCCGAAATTAATGTGTTTCTAAATACAGTGAAACCCAGTTATAAGAGATCCACTTATAAAGGACAATATCCGAGGTCCTGAGGACGAACTTATAAAAACAAAGCTTTACTTCTAGAATATACGAGATTCCCACTTGAAGTAGACAAAATATCTTTCCCCATAGTCAAATTCTTCTTGTTTGTACGAGGCCACCAAGGAAATTTAGGATGAAAATTTATCCAATAAGACATTATCCCGCAAGTATTTGGTTATGACCGCTCAGTGCTATAGACCACAATATACATGAAATGACAAATTGTGCAGAAATTTAGTTGATTGTCTTTTACAAACGTGTCACATGAACTGCGTTCACATTGTTACTTGAGTGAGTTTCTAAGCAGAGTTACTCAAGTGCAGTTTAGGGTGGTTTGTTTTGCTTTATTTCATTTTTTTTTTAAACTTTCTGCAAAGTTTAGCTTCGAAGTGTAATATGACATCAATCTGTCACTAATTTAATATTAAAGAAGATGAGAAATATGAGTGTTTTGTGATGTTACGAGTTGTAGCCCAACTATTGGACATTCCCATTTCCACACTCAGAAAAATAATGAAGGAGAAAGAAGAAATTTGTAGTGCTGCACAGAAAATGAATAAGGTGAAGATGTAACTGTGCCATGAAATGGAAAATGTTTTGCCAGAATTGTTCCAGCAATGCAGCGTGGAGTCAAATATCACATTACGATCCAGAAAAAGTCTCAAAATATCTTTAATGCCATCATACGAAGAATATTATTGAGGTTCCGAAAATATAAATTTTATTCCCCTATCCTGATATTTAAGGTACTTATAAACAACACGTGTTCCACACTCCTTTCTTCCGTCACCAGCTTTGATCTAGAGAGAAGCAAGAAGTTTGAAAAGGAAGTTGAAACAGCACAAAATAAAATAAAAGCTGATGAGTGCTAAGACGAGTCATGTGTTGGGGTCGAGCAGCGCGTTCCCTTGGAAGCTCATGCCCTGCTGCACAGTGGGGGAGAGGTCTTGGAGCGAGGCGACGCACGGAAGCACTTCGGAGCTCCTGAAGGTGGAGGTGGAGCGGCGAGCCGAGCGCCGCACCGGCGTCACCACGTAGCGTACGCGGTCGTCTTCGCTCGTTGCTGCTCCTCGGTTCCCGCACCCGGAAGCCGCCTTGCGCTGCAGAGCGAAGCGGATCACGGTGCTCTTGAAGATGTGCTTGGGGTCCACGGTGCGGCGGCTGCGGCGAGACGGCGTGTTAACTCCCGAAGGGGTGGGCGGGGCGGTGCCCAACGTGCAGAAGCGCTCCCACAGCGCGTCCAAGCGAACGTCCACGGCAGCCGCGTCGGCGCCTTGCTCGATCGCCCTGCAACGGTCCAAGCTCGCTCTAATGTCGGCACTTCACTTACTGTTGCGTATTTGAAGAAATACGGCCAAGAGTAGAAAAGATATTTGTGGCAAAAACCGTCCTCTTGTCGGTTTTTAGTCGCACATCCAAGGACTCAAATAAGGCATATATTTGCGTGAACTGTCCACACTTGGATAGCTTTGTTTTGCTCAGTATTGTATGTGCGATAGAGACCTATTGCTATACTTATATTACTACGTAACTTTATATTTACACAACATGTATTGATAATACGAATTAAAGAAAAAATGAGCTGCTCCCGTCGTCAACATATTGCATTGGTACAAGTAAACATATTTGGCACGATTGAGTTACTTGTTCAGTCCACATGGATGGCATGTTTGTGATATTTGTGACTACGTGATATATTTTGCCAAATTCCGTGAATACGCTACACAAATACACCAAGCGAAGTGCCAGCATAACTACATACTCACATCTCTTTCTTCCTCCAATTAATACCTCCCTACCCTCTCTACCCAACCAAATGTAATAATGAAAAATAAGCATTCTAGAATTGTTTATATTTGTTTAGAGTCCATAAGTCTATAAAATCTAGTTACTCTTTGTTACACCTTGTGAGGCTGGTTAGCTTCCTAGTACGATTTTGCTTTAATATCCCAAAATTTTGAAATCCCACCTCAATCATCACACAGACAATAAATGGTATTGACAACACAATCCTCCAATGAGCAGCCAGTAACATAAACTACATGTAGAGTTGTCTCTCATGGTAAATGGAATTTTCAATTGAAGAGGAAGTAATCTTCCTAAGATTAACTTTATGTTAAGTATAAAAAATAGCGATTTTTATGATTTGCTTGCAAATAAATAAGTAAAAGAAGGCACAAACCTACAACATATACAACAGAAATTAGTTCTATATGAATCCAATCTGTTACTTGTATATGAATCACTCACATAACACATCCATTAGTTATATAATTTTAATACTAGTGTTTGAATATGAACACAATCTCAAAAAAATTGTAATCGATAAATATCCATACCTGCCAAGGCAATCTACTGCACCCCCGAGGTCTCCACGGGCTTCTTCCAGAGCTGCCAGACACTCCCAATACACGAATTCTTCTTTCGCAGCAGGGTGGGAGCGGACAATTAGAGCCAACCATTGCTCACACTGATCGCGAGGATAACCCTGAAGTGCACCAATACGCAACGATTAAACAACTATACTACTATGGAGATTGAAAATATCAGATAACACAGAAAATAACTATTTTATTACAAGATCAGTCAAAGAGTGTTTCACTAATTTGACATACACACTCGATACGGAACTTCATGTCTTCCGTCTTCATGGACATGANATTTTATTACAAGATCAGTCAAAGAGTGTTTCACTAATTTGACATACACACTCGATACGGAACTTCATGTCTTCCGTCTTCATGGGAAAGAAGGTTGAAGAGAATATGAACCAATATAAATCATAATTTATAGTGTCCAGCTGCCCATACACTCCACATTTCAGTCATGAGGGCAATATCAATAATTATGTCATAAGATTCATCAATAAAATAAAATACCATCAAGTAACTGGATAGAACACAGATAGAAATTAAAATTCTATTACCCACTAGAATACATGATTTCTTGGGAAATTGAAAAAGAGAGATAGTCTAAGAATTTAAAATAAATTTTACTCAATACAATCAACATTTACAGCAGAAGAGCGGACCACATAGGCTGACACATTCATAAAATAAATACATAAAACCTTACCGAATGTATGAGCTGTTGAAGGTCATGAAGTGCACCAGGATGAACAATTATGCTATCAGCAGCTCCCTCGTCTTGGTTCTTAGTCTCTGGTTTCTCAGGAGTCGAAGATCCCTGAGGAACGCAAACCAGTTGTTCCGTCTCTTCAACAGTCGGAGCATCAACATTGGGGGATGATTCTTCTAATGTGATAGTTTCATCTAAGGGCGATTCCACTTCCGGTTTTCCCACTACAGCAGCATTGGCATTCAGGCCAAAGCAGCAGAGGTGGCGATAGCTGTAATTTGTCTTGCCTCGCTTCTTCAACCAATCCTCTAGACGTTTCCTGAACAAATGTAAAAACACCTTGTAGGAAACAGAAAAAGGCAATGTTTAAGTCTTTTTACAAAACATATTGCCCTCCATAGTAATTCATAGGACTGATTTCATCAGCATCAAAACATAGAATTAATATGATTTAAGATAATTTTCTCCTTTGGCGTAAATTATAATATGCAATACTTCAATTATTACATTTTTTCATACAAATAACACTTCTTGGACTTTCTTAGCATTAATTATGGTTCACCCAGTCTATCATAGGAATACTCACCGAAGGACGGATGGTGGAGGAGTATTGGTGATCCGTGGGGACGGAAAAGCTGTATTCAGAGGGGAGTAGAATGCCACACTTTTCAAGCTCTTGTTCATGGATTTGGAAGCAATACTAAGCCTGTTTCCAGCTCTGACACCTAGCACAAAACAAAAGTTAGAGTATAAAATAAATAAGTTTATAGTCAAGAAAGTAGTATTAAACATACATCTGCAGAGTATCATATTGGTAATCAACACAATACAGAAGTGTGTGGTTCTAAATCTTGATAAATTAAAGAAAGTCCATTTTATTCTTATTATAAATTGGGCCTTTTATTGAAATTACCATCAGAAACTTATTTTATATTTGTATCCATTCCGTATATTTATGTAACTAGATACTAAATAGACAACCTCTCTTTGGGACACACAATAATAAACATTCATTAAAAAGTTATCAAGATAATGGAAAAACAGAAAATAGAACCGAAAATCACTCATTTTTTGTAGAAACAGTTTCGGCCTTTGCCAGTTACATGGGTTATCTCAGTGATTGACAATGATGAAAGCCAAAATGGTATCTACAAATATGCGAGTGATTTTTATGTTTTATTTCCTGCTTTTTCATTATATTTAAAACTTTATAATTTATAGAAGACTAGCGTTGTATTATTTACAAGATTTTTGTAATATATATTCGAGTATACGTTGTCAATGAAAACAAAATTTGACATATGCAGTACCTTGAAAAAAACTTTTTTAGAGGATTTTTTTTCTTCTGTAAAAATGTATCTATCTAATTTGTTTGTTCGTAAATCAAAATTCACCAATCTAAATTCAAATTTTTTAACATTAATCTATTGTCAAATGTTTACTTTAATTCAATAGGAACTATCTTGATAATCTCATTTAAATATTTAGAACAACTTTTTACGTGGACTATATTTTTAATAGCATTCTAAATATTTAAATCAGAGTATGATAGATGACAATAATGTCAGTTCTGTCTTGACAGTATCTCACCTCATAGATCATATATAAATATGCTAAAAATATCCATTTACCTACTTGTTTATTCTTATAACATTCCTTTTGCTGAATACTGACATTTCTTGCCTCATGCGAAAAACATTTAATTCATTATACTATGAAGAATTCATTGTGGGGAATTTCTGAAGCCACTACAAAATTTAGACTTCCCACAATTTCATATAAGTTTGTAAACTTTTAGGCAGAACAACTTACAAGAACCATTCACGTTATCAGCTGATTTGCTTCGTCTTCTCAGAATGGACTTGGGTTGAGGTGTCACAGCAGGAGCAACTGAAGCTGCAGGTTTCTTTGGAGTTGGTGTTGCTTTCGGTTTCACAGCAGGCTTAACAGTTGCAGTCCTCTTAGTTTCTTTAGATGGAGGAACTCTGCCACTTTCACCTGAGAATTTTTATATGATATTTTAATTCAATAAATTATAACAACATCAACAAAAAGGATAAAATGATTGCCCTATGAAGAATCTCTTTTACATTTTTTAAAAAATTGAGGATCAAGAAATAAAGTGATCAGCATCTAAGATGTTAGGGTAACAAAGATTCTGTACAGAGGACAAGACACTTATTGTATACATACTTATCGTTAGATAAAACATCTTTATAATTTCATAATATTCTTAAAAACTCAAGAAACTCAGGACAATGTTGGTCCAAACACTACGTTACCTGCATTGACTGGTGCCTTAGGCTTTGTCAGTGGCTGGCGTGCCTGAGACAGCGGGCGCGAAACTGTATTCTGAGATGGAAGCGCCTGTTGAGATTGTGACGGCTTCCGGTTGAACACCTGGGCTTTGGGTGGGGGAAGGGGTGGTGGCATGGTCTTAAGGGCGACAACAGGGTGCCGATTCTCTTTCTGAGGCCTGGCAGAGATGGAAGAGGGGCGTGACAGGATATGAGAGGGGCGGGATGAAAGGTGCAAGAGACGAGACGGTCTGGCCTCAGACTGGGAAACAGGGCGGCGGGTTAGCGGTGCAGGCACTGGCACAGGGCGAGGCAACTGCAAGGTGGTGCGCCGCATCAGTGGAGTTGAACTGGACAAGGGAGCTGGGGTGGACGCCGTTGCTGAGTGAAGCAGAGGATTGGCCTTCTGCTGCCGAAGTTTACTGGTGAGAGTCTGGCGCACTGGCAGTGCACGAGGGACTACAACACATTTGTTGGAATAAAAACAATTTCTAAAAGCTTTTAATTTTATTTTGATTTGTTAAATTGTCTGGAGGAACCACAACAAATAGCTAGCTCTTTTAACTCTTTATAGGAAAGGGGTTCTTATGAAGATTTTGCATTGGGACATATAAATGTTAAATCCACAAATGCCTTTGGAATCTTTCATCAGAATTGATGGGACGGTCCCTTTCTTGCTTTCAGAGAGTACATTAGTTTACTATCCTCTACAGAGTCAAATGTGTTTGTAACTTTTTTTAAATAATAAATCATTTTAATTCTTCTATTTAGGGGAATGCATACAAAAATTGCATGCTCCTGAATAGAATTGTAATAAAGCTAGCACATGTCAGTTTACAAATAAAGTTTCAAATTTTCCCAGAAAGCAACTAAAACTTAAACATAGAAAATAGTTGAAAAATTCTGACGACAAGATTTTTAATTGCACCCTTTAGTTACTAAAGGGTCTCCATAATTGAAATGTACCACCTACTGTTGACAAACGAGAGCACTGGTTTGTTTGTACCAGCAGACCTTTCTTCATAAATGACATGCAGTACTAGAGTTATAAATTCTATAACCTACTTACTATTATCATCAAGAACAGATGTCAAACTAAAAAACCAATTAACTCAACGCTCTTCTCTTTCACATAATAGTAAATAGAATAATAAACATCAACGAGCTCCCATGGGAATAGTCAGAAAGACAAGACGACGAACAATGAAGAAAAACAGTGAAGTGAACCAGGATAATACTAACCATTTTTCAAACTTCTCTTCAAAATAGCTTCAGTTGAAGGGAACGAAGCAATACTTGAACTACCCTGCTGAGTGGAAATGCTCTGCTCCCTTGTAACGCAAACATCACGAAGTGTGCTCGCTGGTTTTACTCCAACAAGTTTATCCTGAGAGGTCTTCTGCCTATTGTTTTTCTCAGTCGCTGGTCGATTCAGTTTACTGTAAGATTCAAAACGTTGATGGCACAAAAAGTTATTTTTGCTAACCGCTCCGTAATATGCTTTAAAAGACTATGAGAAACATTTTAGAACAAATTTTCAATTATTTTGATCTTACCTTGATTCCTGTAAGACACGCCCCTCCCTCTGAAAATTGTTTGCGGCGAAACTCATCGCTAAATTTCAAAGTAGATAAATTTTACGATTAAAACCGCCTCAAAATCACATTGATCGACTACAGCACTTGATACAAACGTTAAAGACCTTTTTATGTCCTTAAAAAGAGGGCACTAACACCACGATTTAGCATGCGAGAATCATAAATCGTTGATTCACTTCGCTGATACGTTCATTATAATCCAAGGCGTCAGCTCAGCGATCGTTTCGTAGTTTTAAATTTGAAAATGGAGGACTGGATTTTGCAATGTCACCAACGGTACCGAATAGCAACCATTCACAACCACATCATGTGAAGTATGTTATACTTTCGAAGCTAAAACAGAGATTCTTGAATATAGTGCAATTAAATTTTATTTAATAATTTTCTTTATTGAGTAAAAACGTTCAGCAAGGTGAAGAAAAGTTGAGTTTCTTGTATCAAAATTATTCAGACTTTGAAAACACGCAAAAATACAGTTGGCAAAATGATTCCACTGTTTTGTTCGTTCATCTGACATGCGCCCCAAGGTTAAAAATAAATATTCAGATTTCAGAAACTTTCTTATTTACACCAAAAAATATTTCAGACTGCAAATAACGAATCACTATTTAACAGTCGGAAACGTACGATATTAGATTCGAATGAGTCGTGAACAACATTCAGTAGTGGTTCTGTGTTCACTACTGTATTGTAATAAAAAGTAACCAATTGTAACACCCCTGGTTACTCAGTAATGTGGTATTTCTTATCTTTTCTATTGTTTAAAATTTATGGGCAAGTTTCCACAAAAATAATACAAAATTTGGTTCATAAGCGTGTCATCGCGATTCCAATAATCTCATCACTTCAATTATTCTTCCTTCTTTCACATGACTAAATATCTCGAATATGGGTACTATAATTTAATGGGTACTATAATTAATCGTCAAAAAGTATCCCAAATAATAAGTAAATAAATAATTGCCGAAAATGTTGCTATATAGAGGACAGTATAATTTACTACTACTATGTTGAAATGAGTAACAATAGGTAAAATACATCTGAAACTCCAGTGCCAGAAGCCATTGGACCTCAGGGTATATAGCTATTAAAAAGAGAACAATTAGGATAACTGATGTTAGGGTATTTTGAAGAAGAGTTGAAGGAGAGCAGAGTCACATCTATTTTGTTACATTTTATATAGCACATATTGAGTATTTATGTAAATGCTGAGTAGTGTGGAAAGAAAAAAAAATGCTGAGTGAAGAAAGTTTCATAAGAAAATTTTGTCAATTTCTCTACAAGGTAAGTTTTGGTTGAAGAAATCCTCAATCATCCTATTTTGGGTAGGTTTTTTTTGTGGGGCTATAAGGGCTTGTTTTTTTGTAGTGAACATTCAAAATCTAAATATACATTTTCTAGCTTCATTCTATTTAGATACACTTTGACTTAAATTTCCCAGAAGCAAACAAATTTTATGACCCCATGTTTCAGACAATCAAGACTGGTGAGATCCCTTCATGTCCCTTGCTGGATAAGGCACCAGTAGAGACAAACTGGGTCTGAGACTAGTCAACTTATTTTCCTTTAATATGACTTTCATAATACCATATTTCAAAAAACATTTCAGTGAAGGGGAGAGGAGCATAGTTAAAATTAGGTGCAGAAAGAGAAAAGAGAATAAAAGTATTCCAATTTTATTATGTAATGAATTTAAAATTGTCATTAATTGTAATTTACATCAACAAGAAAAGTTCAAATTTTCATTGATCAAAATTTGTTAAAGATGAGAAAATTTTCAAGAAACCTTTTCAAAACTGGGGAAGGGGGATGAGTTTGTTAAGACTTCTTAATGTTTGATCCAAAGACAAAGGTAAACATATTATTGCCACCCTTTTACTCATGAAGATTGAACTTTCTTGGAAGCAGACTTTATCACATTGGTTAGATCAGCTGTGGTTTTGGATATTTGTCTTCAGCCATCTTTTTTCTTTCACTCATGAAGAATCCCCATTTGCACTAAATCACTCCATACAAGGAAATATTATATTTTGCTGGGCTGTTCCATTCTCATAATCAATACTGACCATCACACAGCCGACACAGGTGACTTCTGTTGTTACTGTCCTATATAGACATCAACAGTATATTGATATGCTGGTTCAACAAAATGGGAAGATATCTTAGTTACTCCAAAACTCAAGCTATTAAAGGCACAGGTAAATGCTTATTACAAAATTCATCAATAGAACTTCTGAATAATAATGAGAAAACACTTGAGAGGTGATGATTCTCTTGTCAGTTGGAATAATATATGGAAGACATGGAGAGGGTGCTTATGTGAACATTCTCATCAAGAAGAGAATGCTAGTTTTTATACAGAGTAAAAATAGCAAAACATACAAAGCAGTAAATAGTAGGAGGTCCTGGGGTCGAGATCCCGTTCAAGTCATTATTACAGAGCCAAAGTTATATGCAAGCTGGATACTAGTTAAATTGGCTCATTTCTAACAAAATATCTTTTTTTAAGTGCAAGTGATTTCAAAGATGAAAAACTCCTCTAACAATGAGCAGAATTGCATTTACTTTTATATATGAATGAAAAATTTTGTCAGAACATTTTGATAAATGGACCCAAAGGAATATGGTTGACACAAGAGGACGGGAAAAAAACTTAGAATAACATTAAAAATTTATTCTTAACAAAGAATAAATACACACTTGCCTCAAAATGACTCGTGTTTTAATAACAAAGGTGCACAACAGTCATTCATGTACCATGTCATAGTACCATTCAATATAGAAGACTTTATTTATGGCGGTAATTGTACCATAGGCTCCTAAATGATCCCAAAGAGTTCAACATATTATTTTTTCATAAATATTTTCTTTTAGATTACGAGAGATCTTCCTCCAATAGCTATAAATATTAAGTTGTAAAATGTGAGAAATAGATTATCAAGTGTAGTCCCAGATCAAAAAGACCAAATTAAAACAGACAGACAAATTATGGAAAGACCTATAAGCAATTGTTCCAGGCATCTTACAAACCAATTAAAAACAAATGAATGAACCTAACAATTTGAGGATTAATTGTTCAAAAGCATTTAAATCAGAGAAGAAAATTTATCAAGCCAAAACTGATAACACATTACCACCTACAATCACAAAAGTGACCCTTCATAAACATCCACAACTTCTTTTTAAACCATATATACATAGTGACAATTGCAACAGTCACAAAATAGGCAGCAGCAGCAGCATTCGCACACAGGACTTTCAGCACAGCAGCGACTGGAGAAGGAGGAGAGGACAGAGCCATCAATGCTTGGAGCACCATTGAGCGACACCCTCACGCCATGTAGATGAAGGTGTTGATGTCGTCCTCGTCCCTGCGCATGTACTTGTGTTCTATCAACCACTCCACTTGTTCCTGCAACAAAAGAAAGGGTGATACACAACGATTACACAAGAAATAGGCAACAATAGAGATATGCAGGTATTAGGTTTTTCAACAGACTACCAAACACCATAAAAAACTACAAAAGTCACATGAACGTTTTCAAAAAGAAACTATACAAACTTCTGATAGATGGGGCCTATTACTCATTAAATTAATTGTTTGATCAGTTGCTTGATTTAGGACTGTTTGAGAATTACTGTTGTCACAGTTCCACTTGCCTCTCTCAAAGTTTGAGATGAAGACAAAATCTCTAAAATTGTGAAGTATATATGTTCTTCATGTCATATTATGTTTTCATAAAATGATTTCAAAAAAATTTGTAATAATTGCATGTTATTAATATTGAAATAAATTTGAAATTTGAAATTAGTATACAGTACAGTCAAGGACAGCTGAAGAAGCTGAAAATATCCACAATGGTATACAATTGATAATGATAATAAAATATCATGTGTTTAAAATAATTAAGCTTCTGATTCATGTATTGACACTTTGATCATCCCGGTGTATATAAGGATCAATAATAAAAATGATTAAAATTTTGACTCACAAGTGTAACTTTTTGGGGAAGTTTTAAGATTATCGCTTGAGTAGTAGAGTGCAGGTTCAAGCCCTGCTCGGACAAACTAGGTGAGATTTCCAGCTGGGGTTTCCCTCACCTACTTGAGACAAATGTTGATTCTGTACCATAAGATCCCTGGCAACCCAATATCTCTCCTTCCCAATTCCCTATTCCACGTCAATGTTATGTGAGAGAGCGGGAAAAATGGCCCAAACCTCGCCAAAAGAAAATAAATAAATAAAATAATTATATATTTCAGGATCACTGCATTTTATTTCACAAAATTTGTAACTAGCAGCAGTAGTGTCTTCAATCCCAATGTACTTCAAAAAACCTTGACCCTACGTCCTATGGCGTGACACACCCTGTGGTCCGTCCTCTAGAACGATGTCCATTGTAAAGATGAGTAACCTGATAGGGTACACAGGCAGCACACGCTGTAGATCCAAGAGTCTTTGACGCCATCACCTTTACCACTAATTCACAGGAAAAATCGTGCTACCATGCCTTCCATTTCAATTTCTGGTCATAGGCGACAGGTGACATCGGCCAAGGGAACAATGCTTTAGTCAGATAGGTTGGATCCCCCAATTGGACAAATTGGGTCAGGTTTAGGGCTAGAAATTCCCTCACCTCAATTAGACCTTTGGTTAGTTGGAACCTTATATTCCCGACAACCCCACATTCTCCCCTCCACAATTACTAGATCCAAATTAGGGATTAAGAAGAGGAATGATTGACTGAACTTCATCGCCACATCTTACAGAAGTTGTAAAGTAAAATAGTTGACTATTTTATCATCAAGTTGAAATGTCAAATTTCCTCATGTTAAATTTGGGATTTTACTAAGTCATCTTCATGTGAGTGCTTTTTCATGCCACGTTTGAAGAGAATGCTATGTCCTGATCCATGATGTGTTTTTAAGGAAATTTCACCATTGGTAGCCTCTGCTTTTGAAGCAATATTTTATCTTACTTTATAGCAGACAGAGAAGCATTTCCTTGACACCTTTTTCTAAANGTTCATCTCAGTGAATTTAACTTGGAAGCAATATCTTTAATTTTTTATTTACAAAAAGGAATAGTACATGTGGGTGGTTATTTAATACATAAAGTGAAAAACTTGGATAAGGTTTATTTTCTTCCACTCATTCAATTTTTGCATTGCACAAATATTCATTTTTAAATCCAAACATAGTAATATTTGCTCAATGGAGAAAAAAACAACAACTTACATTTGAGCAGTTAATATCTCGAAATATGAAAAAAGTCAACTCAAATTCAAGTTGTGTTCTAAAAATTGGTGAGACTAAAAGAGGAGGAAACCTAAAATGGTGAGAAATTTAATAAATCGTCTGAACTCGTGAATTATTTCACGTTAAATGTCAAATTTTGTGTTTTTGCCAAAATAAATGCTCGATTCAGCCAGGCATTTTTGAAACCAGCAGGTGTCTGTGAAATGATCCATCTGGGTTTCAACTCAATCTGACTTCTTAAAAAAAATTTGTCCAATTCATTGTCACAAAATTATGGGGTCTCCAATAAAAATACTATTCTTACTTCACATGAAGTCCCCTCCTTATTTTAGGAGGCAAAATTTAGAAGAAAAAAATGAAGTTGAGTAAAATCAACTTTCTAAAAAGGCTTTCTGAAGAGAAATACTAATTCAAAATTACATGTGAAATGGTTGGCACTGGTAAGTATAATCAAAAGTACTTTAAAAGCTAACTGTGTAGTTAAACTTCTCCTCTTCACATCGCCTGATCTACATGGACTTCGGTTCTACTTCGAATTCTTGTACCACTGCTTTATTTCTACAAGTCTGAGCATTATTCAGAACTTGCAGTTTGATTTTGGCATCCAAGCATCTTCGGTCACTCAACTTTCGTTGTGTCGAAGAAGATCCCTATCTCTAAAAAAAAATCATGTCATGGTCGGCATGGCAATGGCAGTCAGTCATTCCTAGACAACGTGGACCAGTTCGATTTCCACTTCAAATAAATGTCGAATCCCGCCATCATTGATTGATGTTCTTTGTGTTATGATACGTATACGGCCCGTGTTCACTTAACTCGTTATCACTCACGAAACTTTGAATTAGCAGTTTCCCCCTCCTAAACTCCTAATATAGTCTTCCTCAGGATTTTTGGGTGATTTTTTTTTAAGCAGGGACTATATTCGGGTAAATACGGTAATACGAGAGAAATGCACAAGAACCATGGAAAAGATGCTTACCTTTATCATCTTTTTGCTCGGTAGGAACATATTTTTAAGAATATCAACCAGTTCTGCCTGAAGCTGTGCATTCGAGATGTGTTTCCGCATCTTGAGAATCTTGATGATGGCTTCCTACACAAACAGAGTATGTACTTACAACAAGAAAGTGCTTCAAAGTGTAAAAAAAGATAGGATTCTTCCTGAACAATTTCCATTTAAGCTAAATACACAAAAACATGAAAATTTAGTAATGTGTTATTACAATAACACGAAAAATTAGGATCACATATGGAATGACTAAATGAAACAGAATGGGAAAAATCTAGTATAATAGTAAATGGCTTTAAATAATTCAATAATATGAAAAAATGAAATAAATTAAACAAAAAAAAATTACATTAGATCAACAAAAAAAAATGAAATAAATTAAACAAAAAAAAAAATTACATTAGATCAACAACAAAAAAATTCATTAAAAAAATAGTTGTTTAGTTAGTTAGAAAATTGTGAAAACTATTTCATGTAATTTTGTCATTCATGAAGGGAAACCAGATATAAACTTTATTATAGGAAGGTGTTAATTTTCAGAAAATCTAGGCAATTGATACAATTAAAATATATATTATACATAAAGCTGACTGTGTCACTGTCTGACATAATTTATGAGGTACTAGCCGGCACCTTAGAAAGTTGGTCATGTATAGGGAGAGTATTGAGTGAGAGAGAGGGCTCTTTGAAACAGTCTCAAAAACATTTGCGGAACAAATTGGGAAAACAATTTTGAAACCATATTTATCTGTTAATATAATTAGTTCCACATCATCTTACCCAACTTGGATACTTCAAAAATATTAAGTTTTAGAAAAATATGGAAATAGGTGTACTTTCCAGTACCTTCATATTTTCCTCATATCTCTCTAAGTATGATTCATACAGCATTTCAATTAAAGTCAGATTACTCGAATAAAAACAATCTACCACCTTTAGTTGAATCATTTTATGGTTTCTTTTGGGGATATATGATTTTGAATTCGACACTGATATTCTTGGTGTGATCAAAAAATATTGAAGAATATCGTAGTTGTATTTCTATAGTATCTGGGGTGTTATTTTATTCATAAAAAATTCCTTAGTTTGAAAATGTCCTTATTTTATTCTAAAAAGTTTTCTGGTGGATATTTATAAATTAAGGGTAAGGTTCGATTCAATCTTTCTAAAAAAACATTGTTGCTTGAGTTAACTTCAATATGGATAGTCACGGATTTAGAAACAGAAGAAAAACAAAGATGCTGTAGAGGTGTTGTGTGGATGTTGTTCTCTTAAATCATTTTTATTGAATACTACTTCAATCAATTAAATGTTTTTCAAACTGCATTAAAAGTTGTGTATTGTAGCCACATGTGAACATTAGCAAGTTACATTCATTATGGTATTAGCTTTTAGTATAATGAATTGTATGAGTTTTGTATTGTGTAGTATGAATGGTTCTTTGACAATATAAAATAAATGACATAAATTACAACACGCAAGATTGAAAAATCCAACGATTCTTTTCTCGAACATATCTACTGAGTTGCGCTTCATAATGATTCGGTTAAAACAGAAATACTTATTTTGCTTCGGAAGTTGTGTCAAAAGTCAGAAATTACTTCTTGAAATATTCAATGGAATATTCACTCCTTGAAACACTTCAATGGGAAGTTATTTTATAAAGAAATCCAATATGCAGTTGGCCCTATGTAACATCATACGCAGAATAAATTGATGTTGAAAGTACCATGACAAATAATCCAATGAGTTCACTCTATTGTTATAAATTTTCAGTTATTCAAAATGTTGTTGTGAACATTACAAATGTCATTGAAATCGCAAGTAAAAGTGTAATTTATTACTACCTGTTACTGGTAGAATACATCACTTTCTCTGACATCTGAGCATTTTGTCATGATTATTTACAGTTAAATTACTGTAAATTTTTATATAGCAACATTTCTTTGTAATGAAGTTGATTGGGGTGCCTTCCAAATGCTTCAATTGCAGATTTGTGTTTTCACTCTTTTGTCTCAAAAAAGTCAAATGAAAAAATTATTTCAAGAACTACATTTAGAGGGAGTCCAAGAAAGAGCTCGAAGATCAGAGCATATGAAAAAGTATTGGGAGGACCGCAAAGGCCCAAACACAGCCTTCAAAGAAAACTAGATGATGGACTGACTAAAGTGATCCTATGTGGTCAAAAAAGAGGAGGAGGAGAAGGAGGAGAAGACGAAGAGAGAGTCAGAATGCATAGAAAAATGTCTGCTTTTTTAATTAAATGCAGTTATAAATATTATTTCTTTAACAACGTTTAGTGTTAAGTATAATTTTGTTTGGATAATTTACTTTAAGGTAACTAAATAATATCAATTTTTTTACCAAGTGTATAAAGTTGTATGAATTTTGATGTTAGATTATTCTGCAACGTAAATTCTAAGTTTAACAATCTATTCCAGATGAGATGTACGAATATTTGCTTGCAGTAATAATCATGAATATTATATTTCTCACCTCAAAGATGTGTGCGATTTCAATCTATCCAAGTTGTGTGTCTAAAATTTTATTTTTGTCTCATTCTGATGTTCCTTTATGTCAGCGCACTACAAGCTTTATTATAATTTATTTTGTGAAGAGCTGATATATTGCTGGGAAGTACTTTTTCTTCGTAATTAGCTTTAACTAATGATTATATTTAAAAAAATTAATTTTCCAATAACCTGTACACATGAATTGGAAATTGAAAAGAGAGTTCCTTTCTCACCTGCACCCTCAAAATCCGCAATTGAACAATGCTCTGGTTGTCTTCCTCCTTCGATCGCTCTGTGCTCAGCTGCAGTCGACCAACCAAGTTCAGCTTTCCTCTTCGCTGCAAGCGCCCATTTTTCCTGCAAGGAAACATCCCACATCATGACTTACTTGCCAGTAAATATTACCCGAGTCACATAGTTTCCATAACACAATTGAAAACAGATTGAAACAATCAGGGTTCAACACAAAAGGTTCTGAAATTTGTGTGTATTTTTGTAATGAACATAGCTTTATCAACAACTTATAAACAAGCATTCTCTTTAACGGTACTGTATTCACAACTGCCATCTGCAAGCAACAACACGTCACCAACAGGAATAGATCCTAAAAAATCTATCCTTACATTAAACCAGCAAATTCCAGACATTTCATCTTCTCTCCTAAAATTAGTCTTGCACCACCTGCCACACAACACAATAGATGACTTCAAAGGACAAACCCTGAATTCCACATAAAAGCCCTCTGTCATTGAGGTGACAACACATTCGCCACCCTTCTCATCAATGGAGCCAGATATGCTAGTTTTCCTTGCTTAAAAATTGTCTTTCTCAATATTATGTTAGTGGCAACTAAGAATAAATGTTTCAATGTATTATACAATTTTCTTCAATTTTCTTCAATAAAATGGTTAATTTTGTAACACAGATTTTCTATGTTGAAAATTATTGTCTCCTCTGTATTTCTTTCTAATATTTGGTGACAACTAGTAATTATAGTTTTAATATATTACATAATTTTCATCAAATTTTATATCAGTCACAAAATTGCTTTTTTATATATTTGTTTATTTTTAACGCACTGATGATGGCCGCCACGCGGTTGAAAAGGTCTTACAAAATAAATAAATAACAAATTAGATAGTAAGACTACATCTTTACACAATAATAGATTTCTTTACAAGAAGAAGAAGAAAAACCTACACAAGAGCAAACTCCTGATTCACCCAGAACATTGTGTTTTCTTCAAAATCCTTAGGAGACTGCACCTCAGGAGAATAAAGAAGAACTTGCCTCTTGAGTTTGGGGAAAGCCACCAGTGACTGAAGCAGAAGAAAATTAAATCAAAAATCACTGTCTATCATGACGAAACAAAGTAGAAAAAACTGTCCCCATTACTACACTCAAACAAACACCCTTTCATGGGGGGGGGATCCTGGGAAAATATAAAATATGCCACGATAAATAAAAGAAAACAAGTGTTTGATAGCAGCGATCATGCATCTATCAGCGTATTTAGATAAGCTATGTGATTATGGCCCATCCCTCCATAGCGAACAAAACCTAGCGACTTCATAAGTTGTACTCGTACAACTTTTCTAAATATGCGTCTCAGCGAATCTTGGTACTGCTAACGCAGACAACAATGTATCGCACAAGCGGAGCATCCATTGAAATACTCTCAGAATTTTCGCAAAAAATTTCTTTGTCTCTTTTATGAGGGGTTATAATTTACTGTGGAGAAGTAAGTTTTGTCCACTATAAGCAAGAATCTTATAAACAGCTTTCTTGTAACCAGGAAACAATTGCATTGTTTCTATATATTTTTTCTGTGGATCTCAAATATTGTCCGGTATAATTGGAAATCTCTTATAACAGGGTCCCAATGTAATTTAAAAAAACATTTTACATAAAAAAGAAAAGAAAAAATACCCTGAGGCATGTTTCTATTGAAGTTGATGTTAGGAGAGTAAATCACAGTTCATTACAAGAGCTAGCTCCTAACCACAAAATTATAAAAATAAACCTGCTAATTGGAATATAAAATTTAAATAAGTTTGTAAAACAAAAATTCTGTAAAAGGGGAAGAAATAAGAGAATTTCTACAAGTGAAAGAAAGTTAATTTTCAGTTAAGTAGCAAAAATACATCAAAAGCATTTAATCAGCAAACATCTTGAATGTACATTATACATAAAATCTATTTATATCCCTAGACAAGGGAATGAAATATAAATTAAATTCCCCTAACCCAGAGCGTTCGACGCAGCTCAGGATCAGGAAGCTCCGTGGCCAGACGCAGGTTCTCATAAGGGATGCGTTCCAGCGGTCGTTGGTTCCATGCAAAGAGCACTGCCATCTGGAACGTCGTCACATCTACATCAAAGCGTCCAACTCCAGTGGAGAAAGTTATCTGCAATAGGCCAACAATTTTCGAGTCAATACCAATTACTTCTTTCCACATTCAAATTCATGCCTCATTTACTTTTGGGTTACTAGTTTCAATTTAGTCATTTACATATCAAATGGTTATGAACATCATAAAATCAAGAGTTCATTTTTGAAAGAGATTTATTCTCNCATAAAATCAAGAGTTCATTTTTGAAAGAGATTTATTCTCCTAAATAAATAAATAAAATTTATTGTCAAAAAGCTGTTACAAACTGCATATGTAATACCTCCAGAAGATTATTCTAATAAGCAGAATTTTACCAGTAGCAAGTTAAATTCAGAATGTACACAAAAATCAAAATAAATATACACATAGATAGATTAAGTTCCATTTTCATTTTTTTTACCCATTGAAATACAAAGACAATGGAACTGAATGACAGATCAAAGAGCATCTTTTAACTTGAACAATAAGCACAAAATACAATAAGATTTGCATATAAGATTAAGGACTTTAATTTTAATATTTTCATCTTTTCCATGGCACAAATTGTAACCAAATCCAAATTTGGCAATTATAATCCCAATATTTTTCATGTTATCAAAGAATTCTGATTAGTGAAGTCTTGATGAAAAATCTAGCATTGTTCACTCATAACAACAGGTAACTAAAAACTGAAACTTGATATTTATAAGTATTTATAATTTAAAAGAATCCTCCTCAACTTAAAAAAGTGTCTCGGTGGAAGAATTAACTTCCCAATTAAATTATTTTGTGTATAAATTCTTAAACTTCAAAACTGAATTCCAGTTTGCCAATTAACGCACCCCAGTTAAAAAAGGTAGAAAATTTGGAGAAGTGTTTAAAATGTGTCACAGAAATAGAAAACATGATAAATTCTAGAAATATCACATTACTAGGAAACATTTAAGTCCTTGAAGAATTAAATTGAAAGATTCTACAGTTATTGTAGGGATTTTGTATGAGTTGTCAATTAAGTGACTCCCAGCATTCTTAACTTCACAATAATACCTGTACGTAAGTTTTAATTTTCTCAACAAAATTGTATATTTTTATATGCATAACGCAAAACAATACCATTAATTTAGTTTTTAAAATTGATAAGAAGTTGTAAAATAAATCTGGTCAAAGGAGCTAAAATTAAGAATTACGCAATTTAATAAACTTAGCTCAGATTATATGAAAGGGATCACCTCACATACATTATAGCTAACACCCAGTTCGCTGACTCATTGCCCCTGGAGAGTTTCTACGTACCGTCCCATTGCTCATGTGATGGTACCACTGGAGTTTCCGTCCACTGTGCTTCTTCTTATAGAAATCTTCCACCTCCGGGATGTAATCCTCCAGCTCCAAAGGAAGAGAGACAGTTACTCGCTCACTGCCTCGTGCCCATGCACCGGCATTCAAGATCTTTATGTTGATGGAATCTACACAAGAGAGCAAACACACACAAGTATTATACAAAGGAAATGGGAAGCACATCTCTTACACAGTATCACGCCTATTTCATGATCCATCAAGATGATTTCAATGATATTTCAAGGAAAATGTTCCATCACTCCACACCCTTGAGCATGGGAAGAGCAAGAGCTACTGTGGGGGAGGAAGAAGGCACCTGTCGATATTTTGAGTGGAGAAGGTTTTCTCTAACAGAATGTGCACACTATATAAGAATTCTTTTAGCTCATAGACATTGACCAACCTGGAGAATGTAATTAATGAGATTTAAAATTAACTAAAACACATTCAATTAATAGCAAAAGTTAACAATTGGATTTATCTGATCTTTTTGTTTGTAATTAACTTTTATTACAAATGATAATACATTTTTGATTCATTGTAATTAATATTTTAATAGAATTGACTTCGAACATAAGATTAATTGTTCACTTTTGTATCAATTTGTGGAATGGAGCTTTTTGCAATATATTTCTAAAAAAATAAAGATAAAGTCAAGTGAAGTATGTAACATAGGATGATGTGGGGTTCCACATACAATTTCCATTCTCTCACTAAGGAATGACACAGGAACCTACTGTCGCATTGTGTATATCCATTTCTTCACCAAGAGATATCCAGCTTGTAAATAAAATATTGATATACAAGGCCATCTCCACAGAATTGCGTCAGACTTATTTCAAGAGCACTCCACAAAGAGGAGGGTACTATTGTGACCCCTCAGAATAATTTGAGAACATTACAGCTTCTTCTATGTTACAGTTTACGATACAGCTTCTTCTCTGAATTTTCCACAATTAAATTTTTGGATTAAAATAAAGGAGAATAAACCCAGAATGATTATTAATTATAAAAAACTTGAGAAGCTATGTGCTCTACAAAATTGGAACATTGTTTATGACCCCACTGACCCTAACCGGGCCACTGAGGCTCTCATTACTATCATTAAAAAATTAGTAACCCTTGCAGAAAGGAGGTATCATAGGAAGAGTAAACCACGTAAAGAGTGGATTACTGAGGCACTAATGTGTTCCTGTAATAGAAAGGACAAATTGTATAAAGAATGGAAAAGTCACCCAGATGATCCTGATTATAAAGAACGTTTTTTAATATATTCCAAATTACTTAAGAGATTGTTAATCAAGGCCAAAGTGGACTTTGAACTTAATAAGCTTAAGAACGCTGATGCTAAGAGAACTTGGGATTTTGTTAATAATAAAATTAATAATAAAACCAAGGAACATCAGATAATTAATGAAATAAAAGTAAGTAATAACATAATTACTGATAAAAATGATATATCCAACCTCTTTAATGAACATTACAGTGAAGTTGGCAACAAACTTGCCGGATCACTGGCCAATCCTACTATCAACCACAATTTACCTAACATACCAATAATCTCTGATACAATTTGTCTTTTCCCCACGGATGCTATGGAGGTTTCTCTTACGATTCGGGGCATGGGCAATAAGGCTGGTGGGATAGATGGCATAAGTACTGGGATTTTAAAACATATCAATAACTACATTTCTCCACCTTTAGCACACATAATTAACCTAGTATTGCAGTCTGGCAAATGCCCAAATAATTTTAAAAGAGCAGAAATAGTACCCGTTTTCAAATCAGGGCCGAGACAAGACGTTAATAACTACAGACCGATATCTCTCATATCTAACATTTGTAAAGTCTTCGAAAAGATTCTACATAGAAGATTGCAAAACTTTTTTGATAAGCACAAGATTATAAATAATAAACAATTTGGATTTACATCAGGTAAAGGTACTAAAGACGCTCTTGCACATGTCTCTGAATTCTTATATCATAAATTGGACAATAGCAAGAAAACAGTTGGGGTTTTCTTAGATTTTGCGAAAGCCTTTGACACGGTCAACCACGCAATATTATTGTCCAAACTTGAATCGTATGGGATCAGGGGAGTTGCTAACAGGCTTATAAATGATTACCTTTCTGATAGACATCAGGTTGTCAAGATTGATCAGTCAACGAAAAGCGATCTGAGAAAGCTAACGGTAGGTGTCCCACAGGGAACCATTTTGGGACCCTTGTTATTTCTTGTTTATATCAACGATATGCTAGAGTTACCGTACCAGATCGTATCATATGCTGATGATACAGTGATCCTATTCTCAGCAGACAGTTGGGTAGAGATGGAGCAGCAAATCAATAGTGCATTGAGCGTGATTTATTGTTGGACTTATTCTAATAATTTATCTTTGAATTTTAAAAAATCTGTTTATATAGTCTTTGGAAATTACAATGATAGTATAAGTCATAATCTAAATATCCATATCAATAATGTTACCCTGAGTAGAGTTGTATATACGAAATATCTTGGAATTCTTATTGATCAAAATATGAAATGGGACACTCATATTAGTAGCGTCACCAAAAGAGTTAGATATCTACTCTGTGTATTTTATAGGTTGAAAAAACTATTGTGTTTCAAAGCATTACTGATGATTTATTATGGTTTATTCAATAGTACGACTACATATGGAATTATTGCCTGGGGTGGAGCTGGCAACTCAGCCCTTAAAAAACTATCCAAATTGCAAAATAGAATAATTAGTTTAATTTTCAGTCAGGCTAATCCTGTCGTATTAAACCCAACTCCTCGACCGCTTTCGTTGATTGACTCTTATGACTTGGTATCATTAACCTATTGCTATAACACGTTGAGACAGAAATATGTTCTTTCTAACAGGGTTACTAGATTTGGGAACTTAACTGTCCCACGTTGCAAACTTGAAGTAGGGAAAAGAGCATACTCCTATAACGCTTTCTTAGTTTTTAATAGACTACCTAACACGTTGAAAAACATTACATTTAAGGAGCATAGCAAAACAAGATGCCTTAAAAAATGGTTCGGCACAAGATCCTAACGTCTTAATTATTAGTGATACCACCAAGTGTAATCCACATTTTTGTTTTTGTTGAAAACTTATTGCTTTGCCTGTTATAATGGTTATTCCATAGTCTATTTGACTGTTTTTTTTTCTTTTTAGGATTATATACAATTACCATTTGTTTAATCAATTTTACAGGTGTATGTATTTGACGATTGTCAGTCATGTATCACTTTTGATAACCAATATATTGTAAATACTTACCTTCAGACCTGCGCACGGATTTTTAAATCCTCTGCAGGTTTGGGTACTTGTACCTTATAAAAAATTCTGAATAAATACAATACAATACAATACAATACAAAATAGAAGTGTTTCCACAAATGTTCCTATCCTGGACTCACCTGCTATGCTTCCCTTGCTGCTTCGATAATTCTCCTTGAATTGTTGGTTCAGATCTTCACTAACCTTGATGTCTTGGAACATGCGTGCCAACTTGTTCACATAATCTGCAGGCATGCCAACCTCTCGAAGCCTACAACAAAAGAACACCTTGACTGCACACAACATGTAATACTTGGTCATAAGTCTGAAGGAAGGAATTATCACTTCAAACAGTAATACAACATCTAGCAATATCTATCAAACATGACAGAGGAAAATCTGAATTGCATGGAATGACCTGAAAAACTTGTTCAAAATAATTTCATCCGATTCTACATCTTAAACACCCAAATCTATAGCCAATAAAATGAAATCTGCAATTTTTTACATTCCATTTTCCTTTTTATTTCTTTTAAAGAAAAAAAACTTCTTTAATTGCCACACAAATTCTAATTTCTCTTTTAATAAAATTCAAAATTAATTTATCTCATTGGAAAATTTCCCTAAAATTCAAATGTGCTCATAACTTTTTGATTCAAGTTCTCTTCAGGCAAGAAATTTCAAAATACAATACTACACAGGGGTTAATGAAAAACTTATTTTAGTATTCAAACCTTTTTACAATAGAAAAATTCCAATTACTTTAGGTATCAGTATCAGAAGGAAAATCCAATAAAAATAAATATAGGAGACTTAATCAACTATTTCCTTTCAGTAACAAAATAGGTATCTTCTTAGATACAAAACTTTTCTTGGGCGAATGTAATCATACCGCACAAACTGCTTAACCTGTTGGCTGGTGAGTTTTGCTAAGCGTAACCCAAGTAAGTTTTTATTTTATTTTTTAGTGAATTATGTTTATTTTAATTTTATTTTGTTTTTTGTTGGTGTTTATTAATTTAATTAAGTTAATAAGTTTTGTTCGTGAAAAATTATCTTGTTTCTAATTTTTAACTTGTTTAAACATATTTTTTTCATTGTTTATACAAAAATGAGGCACAATTCTAAATATTCTCGAAAGTTATAATGTTTTCTATCACATTCCCAAGGTGAATTAATATTAAATATTTTTTAATCCAGTTTATGATACATTTTGTATCAATTACGTATTGTACATTAGAATACGAGTCAAACGAGCAACAACCATATCACTCTGTAGCACAACAATAGCATTCCACGCCTTTTAGTTTCAACCAACTGTCTGTTTTGTTTTACGTGCTTAGCTCCACAAAAACTGGGATAATATCTGGTAGAGACAGATAGAAACCCAACTTTTTTTCAAAGAGTAGCTAACAGATTGCAGCATCTATAATAACAATATAAGATCAATTGTGACAAATTCAACATTACTAAAATTAGTCAAAATTCACATAGTGATTGTCACATACTTACTAAGACAGGCACAATGATCAGTGCATGAGACTTGTACTAGCCAACAGGTTAACAACTAAGTGCACCCTTGCCACCTGCTGAGGCACGAGCCAGATGCTGCCCAGGATAAGGGAGAGTGGAAGCTTTGTCCACCTTATTTGCAACTAGAGCACCCTGATTTTTTGGCACTAATTTTTGGTAACAAAAAGCAAGCTAATTATTTGGATATGGTAATTCCCTATTCCGAACGAACTTGACTGAACATAAATTCAGAACATTTGTTTAGCCTTAGGCACAGCTTTGTGACTTTTGGCCCTATTATTAATAGTTTTAACCAAATAAAAACGAATAACTTAGATATTGTTAAAATGTTCGTACAGAAAATTAGCTTATAACAGAAGAAACTAAGAACCAAAACATTGTTCTGAGATAGGAAAAAATGTTATTGTTCTAAAATATTAAGTTACAAGACTAGAATAAATTCTTCACCCACGTCGCATGATACCAAAAACTATCATTGTTAGAATATCACAATGAGAATAAAAAACAAGAACAATAAGGGAACCATCTCGAGTATAGAACCCTTTTTTCACTCACCATTCAACCATATTCTCTTCCTTCTCGGAGTCCGCTGAGGTGTCGAGGATGAGCCTGCGCGTGAGATGCGCCTTGTGGAAGCGCATAAACACATCCTTGTTCTGCACATACTTCAGCACTAGCAGCACATCCTTGAGCTTTGCCTCTATCTCATCCGAAGTGAGTTTCTTACTGAGGGGGGTCTTCCGCAGCAGCATGTCGCAGTAGTTGGCCAGCAACTCTGGGCACTTAGACTCTGGCTGGGCCTTCAGGCCTCCCGACTGAAACATTATATGGAGCAACATTCAAAATTAAAATGCTTTCTCCACTTACATCTCCACTGAATAAGTTCATAGCTTCAGAAATGTGTTTTCAGGAAACTTAACCCCAATAATCATGTTTCAATAGATGGTATGAACCAATTCCATTATACCATTTTACTAGATTAACATTACTTGCATGGATTAATCAAATAAATCCCATAGAGTTTATTTCATGTAGAAATAATATTAAAAATTTTGAAAATTAATTGTTTTTCTTAGGGACATACACATTTAGAAGATTTTCCTTAAGATTTTACCCTTCATCTTAGTAATATGTTAATTCCATCATTTACTGTAGTTTCAATAAAGAATGTATTGAATACAAATGGCCTCTGCAGCTGAGTTCTAAAAGCATTGTTTTTATGATCCCAATTACAATAAATCACAGAAATATCAAAGATAATGTGAATGACACAAAGGTACATGCTCAGAGGTATAAATAGGAATAATTCCTTTCACTAAGCCAATTATTCAACTTAACTATCTTGCACTCATGAATTTCATATTTGAATAATTAATAAAGATAATGGAGAATAATAGTATAAATAAAGATTTTTTTTTTCATCTTATTGATTTCTTATGTTTATGAAGAATTCTGCAAGTTCAATTCCTTGAAAATCTCACAGGAAAAAGGAAATTTCTTAGCAGTCACTGGAACTCCATGTCAGAATTCACAGTAAAAGAAAAAAGAATATCAGTATCAATGAAATAAGAACCCTATTTATTACACATCATAGTTCTTTCTTGACCTTCAAACTAATAACAGGAAAAGGTTCTTGAGATGAGGTCTGTTCAAATATTAATTATGCATGTTATTAAATTATGAATTATCAAAATTTTGTTCAATTATATTCAATTATTATTTATGTATGTTATTAAATTATGAATTATCAAAAGAATTGTTTAAAAACATATTTATATATTTATTTACAAATTTACAAAAATTATTACAAATAAAATAAAAATTTATACACAAAATTATTTGATAATTCATAATTTAATCTTTTTTATTTTTATATTGTTTGATATTTACTTCATCTAGACCATATAATATTTGTATCAAATGTAACTTTTGTAAATGTAATATGCACAACAAATTATTTATACGTCATATTCTTAAATTTTATTTTCTCCAAATTGTACTGCATCATTTTCTTCAGTCCTGATGGAGAACTATCTAATATATTCCCAAATGTTGGCACACACAAAAATAAGTTTATCTCAACAACCTTATTTATTATTATTGCTTTTAATTTATTATTATTTCAGATTAATAATCAGCTCTACACTGAATAATGAGGGTTACCAGATAAATACCAACAGCAATTTTTTAATGGAAATGTTACTCTTACAAAAACACTGCACATTTATACAATGCTTGTAGGTTGACAGATTGTTTTCATCCCCTTGCATTGAGATCAATCGACTCGGCTTAGTCATGGATATGACCTCCGGTGTTAGTTTCACAATCACAAGGGTTCAGTATAGAATAATTTTATAAAGATGCTTTGTAACAAAGTGATGATTTTTAATTAACATTTCTCCCAAAATGGTCCTTATCTTTTCCTTATGAGGTTATATTAAAAAGCTCCTCAATAAATCAGTAAGAATATTTGAACATTTAACACGAAAAGATAAATATTAATGGGAAATGGAGCAATTTTCATGACCATTTCACAATCAAATATATCAATTAAAACGTTTTGATAACTAAAAACCACAAAACTGTTTAAAAATTAATAAAAACATTTTTTATAGTTAAATGTATAATTTAATTTCAAGTTGTACCTACTGAAAGCACATACATTTCATGCCCACCAAGGGATGTTGAATTATTGAATATTAAAACACGAATAAAACACGCATATACATATCCTAAGGCATCAATTGCAGGTTATTAAGAATCTGTGTATGTACCTGCTTGGCTGGTAACTCCAGTCTGAACACTTGAGTATCATTGACCACATGTCGGTAGGCCTTGTCCCGAGCAGTGAGAAACCGAGGGTCATCGTTGAATGCCTTAGCCACAAGTACACTAAACTGCCTAAACAATTCCAGTAACCGTTCTACATATTTCTCCGAATCCTGTGGGAAAAAAACGGGTTACACCATGGAAATAAAAAATCATAGCTGCAATAAATCTTGTAAGAGATAAGAAAGTAGTTTTACTTGAGTGATGACATCGGCAGCTGCCACCATATCTGCCAACCCCGCTCCAACTATATGCTCCTCCAGGTCCCTAAGCATAGGTTGGATGCCATCTGGTACTCGGTCCATCAACCGGAACATTAGCTGCAGACCTATATAAACATAAATAATATTAATAAACAAACAAGAACAGATAAATGAACATCTAACTAAAGCTGTCCCACTCTCAGCACCCCATTTATATATACTACTTTGTATTCAGTTTCCCAAAAGTGGGTCCTTCTCAACAATGGATAAACTTGATGGTCCCATGGGTGACCTTCATCAAGACATTTCACTTTTTAATTCACAAACCAATATACAAACATAGTTTATGGATATCCAAATCTCTAAAGTCCAGAATTACATCATAAACAGAGAAGTAAAATTAATGACATGTGACCTGACTAGAAATCAACTGATGAGGAATATATGATACCTACTCTGATACCAAATGTAATAGCTTTAAGCATAAAAATGAAGTACAAGTATATCAATGGATCAGGGACTCTATAGGTTTCAAAGCAGTAATATTCTGCTGAAAATAGAGATAACTGAGAACAATAACAATATTCAAATCTTACTAAATTATAAAGAAGCTCATTTTACACAATTGTTATTACTGTATTTACTCAAAAATAATCCCTTCTTTTTCCTGAAAAAAATTGCCCAAATATCCGAGGGGGGACTGTATTCAGAGTTGACAATGAGTAAACTGTTAATTCAAATTTTGTGAGTGAAAACAAGTTAAGAGAACACAAGCCATTCAGGTGATTAATACAAACAACATCGATTGATGATGGCAGGATTTGACACTCATTTGAAGCGAAACTGTGCTGGCTCATGTTGTCTAGGAATCAGGAATCCTCTTTGATGTGACAAAAGTTAGGTGATCGAAAATGCTTCGACGCTAACTTCAAACTGCGAATTAAAAATTATGCTCAGACACCTGGAAATAAAGCAGTGGTATGTGAATTTGAAGTAGAGCCAAAGTCCATGAGGATATGGCAATGTCACAACTGTGTTGAACTGCACCAGTTAGCTTTTCATTTCAAAGTCTTATGATAAAGTCTTACTTACCATTTCACATAGTATTATGAATGAGCATTTCCTTTCAGAAAGACTTGGAATTTACTCAACTTAATTCTTTTCTAAATGCCTCCTAAAATAAGGTAGGGACTATATTTGGGTAAATACAGTAAAAATTGCCTACCTTAGGAATACATTACATAAAGTAATACATTTAGAATACACTACATTAAGGTGAGCGAGAGGCAAAGCTCCTTCCACAAGGTGATCAGCTACTAATACTTACGTTCCGTTTCATTGGCCTTAATCATCCCTGCACACTCCGCAAGGATTGTTGACTTAAAGGTAGAAACCAAAACATTCACACAGCAATCTGTGAGCTACAAAAGAAAATATTCCCAATGAATTATCTTAAGGGAAATTATTAAAAACTCTCACAATGCTAAGACATGTAACATGCAAGTCTTAAATAAATGCCAATTAGTTTCCAACGAGGAGCTGAAAATAGGACAGCACAATCCATATACACCCTTCTGCAAATCTCCCAACAGCATACTTCAATTTACTGTTATCAAACCTGAATACGACAAAGCACATTAAATTCGATCAACTATAATGTTACCCTTGAAGTAGAAGAATTCTTACAAAATTTAGTTCCATCATGAAAATAAAATGAAACACATGTAATATTTCCCGTGCCTGGCTGTGAGAAATATTCCCATTCCCATTCCCTCCACTATAGAAATTATGAATCAGTTAATATGCTATTTGTACAAGGTATAGTACACCTTTTATTCCAAAATATGCTGTTTGATAGTTTTTAATTACCCATATATTACGGTGTGTAATATTGGGAGAGGGGTCAGAATTTTCTGTTAGAGCATGAAGGCAATTGCAGTATGTCTAGATGAAAGGTAGATCAAGCAAGATGTAAAGCTTAAATTTTTCACTAAAACTTGTGTTTTCATTGTAACGTAGTTTTGAAAATTATGAGATTCTATATTGAGAAATCAATGAAAAACGTTCAGAAGCAGCATATTATGACAAGATAAACATGAACTTTGCACAAAGTAAAATACTTCGGAAAGAAAATGTAAAGGGAGAGCGAGGTCAACTTCATGCAATATACACATTTTAATGAATTTTGTAGTTAATTAAGATATCACAGTGAAGTATGCACCACTATTGTTTCTCCAGTTTTCCGGTGGCTTCCAATAACACCCTCTAAAGCTACGTGCACACTGGGATGTCAACAGGCAGACGGACATCCCAACATTTTAGAAGTGTGTGAGGCTGCACGCACTGGTTCACAAATTCCAGAACCCTCTCAGGTGAAGGGACTGTTCATTCTCCAAGGTGTAGAGCGTTAGGATCCACGTGTTACCTGCTCCCCATTCTATTCTGATCACTTAACACAATGGAAGTGGCAAAGCCCAGGTCCTCGCAAGTGCCTGCAGTCAAACTGTTAACGAGTCCCCCAGAAAGTTTTACAGCCCTCCTGACACACCAAAAGATCTTTCTCGGGAGACTTTCTGCAAACGGCGGCAAGTGCTTGCCAGCTCAGTGGGTTCATACCAATGCAGAGCAATGGAAATAACTTTTGAGAAATTGAGGACGGTGGTGCCGACCGTCCCAGTGCACACACAGCTTAATACAAGTAACCTAACCTACAATGTTCCGTTGAATGAAAATGGAAGACAGGACCGAGATTCAAACTCGGGACCTTGAGCTTAGCATGCTCCTACGCTTACCGACTGCGCCATCCTGTTTGCCTCCCGGGCCTGTCTTCCACCCTCATTCAACTTGCGAGACCCAAAGACTTCCGAGGTGGTCTCGTAGAGACTACGCTTCTCATATGAGGCGACTCCTTTAGGAAGTACTTTGTTTTGGGTAGTATTTTCCAATACTGATTCACAAACACACAGAAATCCCTTAGATTGCAGTGAACCTCACCGCCAGGTAACAGATTAATTATGTTATGTTGAATGAAAATGGGAGATGGGACCGAGAATTTGTAAGAAATGTATTTTGTAAGATAGTAAGTGCATGAGCGTGCTAAGCTTAAGGTCCGAGTTTGAATCTCGGTCCCATCTCACATTTTCATTCAACATAATTAATCTGTTACCTGGCAGTGAGGTTCACCGCAATCTAAGGGATTTCTATACAATTGTTCCATCAAGCAATGCTGCCAAAGAATAGACATAAATTCATATGCAATTGTTGCCAAACTGAAGAAGCAGATAGCAAAAGATTAAAGCTTATTACCGCTTGCACAGAGCCTGAACAGGCTTCCAGGTACTTGTGAGCCCGTTGCTCCTCCTCACGCAACTTGCTGTCTGCCCAACGCATGTAGCTCTGTACTCCGTTCGCCTGTAAATGGAGCGGGGCCTTCATGCGATAGAAGGCCTCCGTTGCCTCCATGTAGGCACGTTCAAAATTCTCTCGGTAGATCTGCAGCTTGTCCTCCGGGTTTGAACACAGGTTCACTGCAACCAACAAAATAACAAAATAGAGACGTGAACTTAGTTAAAGTGTTTTTTCTTTCAAATCAAGTCACCACATTAAACATAATTCATTAGTCATTCATTCAACATTCCACAAAAAATCATATAACAAGAAATCTAGAACACTTCTCATTTCTTTTCATGAATCTAAATAAAATACTTATTACAGAATAGTTTGTCAAGTAACTCAAAAAACTTTCAGGAAATGGATAGACAATTTAAACACAAATCAGTTGGAATTCCCAGTTTTGAGAGATATTTTAATTTCACATAGTGAGAAAACTAAGTTTTATACATGTTCAGATTATTTCTGCCAATACATTTACTGTATGACTACAGTGTAATGTATTCGAGTGATTTCATGTCTCATCCTTTTCAACAAAGTCTAATATAATTTAATTTTACTTTCTCTACAATTTAAAGCACTTTTTTCATAAGTAGACCACACCTACTCCCATACATACTGAGCAATGATAATAAACAAATTAATTTAATATCATTAACTTAAAGTATAACACTTTGGTGGCCTCTAAAGCCCATGCCATCTGCAAGGCTAAAATGATGCACATAAAAGAAAATTTAAATGATTTCTTTTGCTTCACTTTTAGTACCTCAGTGTGTTGTATTAGTGTTCATTTTTGTCTTTAAAAAATAGGGTAGTTAATACCCTTAAGAGTTTTTTGCCACTTAATTATTATACCTGTTTAATCCAAGTGACATTTAAACAATATGGAATATTACAAATACAAGGATATAAATATTTTAAGAAAATTGATGAAATTTAATTTACTTTTATTCAACATATAATTAAAATATTAAGGAGAAGATCTGCACAGTCTGTACGATATGCAAGGTTCGACTATGTGGCCCCCACAAGTGTGAAAACAAAAACCAGAACTACATGAGGCAGTTTCAACAGATATTATCTTCTTCTCTGAAAATCAATAAATCAATTTAGGGTTTGTTTTTAACTGTGGAATTGAAAAGATTAAGTATACTGATATATTTAATCGTTTGTAAGAGAATTATTCAAAATATGTCCTGAATGATACAGCTCTCTTTGGCAAAGAATTACTAAAATATTAGGACTGAATTAATATACACTACATATCATAATTCAATATCTATTCGTTTATGAATTATCATAAGAAAATAATGTTAAATAATACCCTAAACCAAGAGGAACACCAACTCTTAATTCCAAGAGATCAAGAATTCCACAATACATTTACAATTATCGCAAAACCACTCACCATAAGATTCACGCACTCCAATCACAAGAAGAGAATCAAAGGCCTCTCCATTTCGCTCTGCATGCACCAATTTCATGGCAGAGTCTTGCAGTCTCTGTTTAATATCACAGAAAATACTCTGGTTCCAACTGTCCAACATGAGCTACAACACAATACAATGTAAGATATAATAACACTGCAGTCAAAACCAGGAAAAAATAGGCAGGAAATTGGTTCAAAATTTGTTTTTCAATGAAGTCATATTTGTCCTTTCTTTACAACCCAATTATTTTTTCAACTTGATTCAGAGTGAGTAGTTGCATGATGGTATCTGCAAGATTGTTTAACTGGTTCATGCACTGTGTCCAAAGCAATCCATGGTCCAACTTCAGTTACTAACATTTGCAAAACTTTTCCAAATATTTTTCCTAACATTAGTCTATTTACAAATTTCTTCGAAGTTAGCACAAATCTCATAATTTTTCCAAGCTATACAATATGCATTTCCCAAAGGCAAAAGTTTACTGAATGATAATAATTACAGTACGGCAAATTGAGATGTATTTTTAACTTGCTTCGTAAGTAATTTGTACCAATACCAATATTGGTGTAACTTCTGTAAATAATTGAAGAATAGCAAATAGCCAACCTTGTTTTTGCAGATAAGTTAATTAAGTAATTTTTACAGAGATGCTGTTGAACTTCACTGAGAATGTCAAAGGAGTCACTTTCAAAAACTCCACAATGGAGAAAAACTGTTAAAAACTTGAGTAAACACTTAAGTAAAACATCGATTAAAAAAAGCATAAATAAAATTATTACAACTTTAAAAATACTAGTTTTGTCTCGTATTCTGAGACATCACCTGTGCTCCTTGTATTTGTAATACTCAAGTGTTCACTCAAGTTCTTAACAGTTTTTTCCAATTGCATAGTAATTTAACGCGACTCCTTTGACATGCACAGGGACATTCAACAACCATCTCTGTAATAATAAAACAATGGTTAATAAAATTGTCTGCATAAACAAGGTCGTTTAGTTGTCATTCTTCAACTTATATTTTCAAACTCACAGAAAATTTTTGTAAGAAAATCAAACATTTCCCACTAATTTAACAACTTCAAAGTATGTTAGAATTACGTCAAAGACATCTTTAAAGCTGAAAAATCATGACAATTGTCAGGTGCTTGTATTGTAATGGCTGAACAATGATGAATGTAGATGACATCACAAACTAAGTTTCAAAGATACTGACTAAAATATGCATAAATAATGCAGATTGCATCAAAATTTAAAATCAACATTTAATTCACTATACAAAATATAGAGACAGACAAATATTAATATACATGCTAATCTTTTCATTCTGTGTATTCCTCAAAAATGTATACTCAAAAGCGAAGAAAAGCATATTACTTTTAGTCTTCTGTTCATGTCCTCATAGCTAGCAGGTTGGAAAATCACTGTGGTTTAAAGAACATCAATGTTTACTAGAATTGGAGAAGGTAATACCAAAGAGAAAATACACTGGAGGAGGAGATTTGATCAAGGTCAACTAATTTCCATGTAAGTAGCAGCACATGCAAAAAGATAATACAAAACTAGTTTGCCAATCCTCACCTTGCGTACAATACTTTCATCATTTTGAGTTTTTTTCTGAACAGGAGTTGTAGTCTTGCCAGCCAGCGAAGTCTCAAGTTGTCGAAATGGTGTAGGCAGATAATTGCATTGCGTAAAAAACTTGCGCCATTCTGCAATGTAGGCTTTCAACAAAGCTTGGTCCTCTTGATGTGACAATACACGCTATAAAAATAGAAACAATTTTTCTAAGTTATCAGATATCTTAGCTGCTCCAGTTACAGCAAGATTCATCTTCATTTAACCAGATTAATCCAACAACCAGTAACACTCTTACTTGCTGTGCTTGTTTAATAAAGTCCATAATATCATCTTTCAATGCTTCTTTCACTTTTGGTGCCCCTTTTTCATCCCATAGGCATACAAGATGGACAGAATAAAATAAATCCTGCCACTCATTTTGTGTCACAGGTTCTTGTTGCAACAATTTTAATATAATAGGCCTCATTGAAGGCCATTTATCTTCAAACATAAGCTGCCCTTTATCCTGTAATTTAATACAGCAAAAATACTTAAGCTTCAACACAGAATCTGGGAGATGGAAAGAGTGCCTTGAACCTTAGTCCAAGACCTGTCAAGTGATAAGCAGAGGGAACTGTTTCGATATCCATTTTTTACTGTACATGTTTAACACTTTAGAACGACAAGAATATTTAAAAGCAAAATTTTGCCGGTAATATTGCTTACCTTCAACATCGCCGCCATGACACTTTATTTCAACATATAATTGCAAAATTAACTACTAATAAATAGGACAATTCGATACATGTCTATCTAATAACTCAACGTTCACACTAACTTCCGATTTCAGTAATATTTTACTGAAGAACGGATAACTTTCCATTCGCTATACAGGTTATGAATGGCACGGTAAGTCAACTGCCGCAGTTTTGAAACAACATAAGCCATAATGGGTGGCAATGAAAAAAATGCTTGTTGGTATATCAATCATTCCTAATCGCTACCATTACAACTAAACAAGCAACATCATTCTCCTCGGACACTGACAAGGGCGTTTGATCATCATCTCTCATATGTCTCATATCGTTCCGTTCATTAGCAATCTATTCGCCGCATTCGAGGCATGCAACGCGATCCAACGTTACTCTTGCGAACCAAAACCGCGCATCTGAAGTTTACGCGACACAGTCGCTATCTATTCGCAACATTTTAATACTTTGGGCAAGAGAGTCGATACACACAGAATCGGTAGAAAATGATCGATTGACTCGACTATACGAACATCGAACTGGAGATCAATTCTACAACCTTAGGAGAGGAAGAAATATTGTTAGAAGTTACCATCTCGCATTTATCACTTTCTGAGATATTGCATTTCGCGTGAGATACACTCGCAGAAAAGACAATAATATAACATTTTACAGTAAATAGGAAGATGAACTATTTAAATAAAAATATACTAAAAAAATGTTCTTATCAAATTAGGGAGTGCTTGAAATGTGTTCCGTATCCATGGTGCATCATATCTCGCACTATGCCGTGGCCACTGGGAAAATTCTTCCTCGAAGGAAGTTGAGAAAAAATATTGTACACAATAATAATAATATTAATAATAATAAAGATACAATATTAGTAAGCCTGCTCCAGACATTAGCTGCCGTTGTGAATGAGCTCTCTATTTTTCAGTTTCATCTTTCTAATTATTTTTTCGAGTTTTTTTGAATCAGTAGTTGTATTTTGATCCTAACTTTCATTGTGGTGTAAAATTCTTTGTTCTGTGTGAGTGTTAAGTGAAAAAACACTCAAAACAATTCCTAAGGTTTTCAAACCCAATGGACCGAATATAATTTCATATTGTTTTAATTCAAAGGTGTGATAAAGTTTACGTAAGTACAAACGGAATCATAAATTTAACTTCTTGGTGCATTAAAATTAATTATTTTGGTGTATTTAGATTTTTTGGTGCGTATACTATTACATCATTATTAACTTATAAACAATTTACTCTATTGTTGCACAGCTCAAGTTTCCTCGCCGTAAATAGAATTATTCCAATACTTTACCATTTATTTTCTTGATTCTTTTTGTAGTTATTCATTACACTCTAACAAAATATTACCTTAGTTATTGTCGAATTATTTTTCTGCAGTTGTCGTCCTAAATTATTATTTCTGTCCTTTTAGTTGTCGGTTTGTTTATTTACTTTGTTTATTTACCCTGCCCTATTGTTGCACCCAAGTTTTCGTCATCATAATTTCATAGAATTATTACATCATTTTACAATTCGTTTTTCTTGATTCTTTCGTATTTATTTACATTTTAACATAATATAGAATAGTTATTGTCGAATTAATTAATCTCCAGTTGTCATCCTAAATAATTTAACATAATATAGTTATTGTCGAATTAAATAACCTCCAGTGGTCGCCCTAAATAATTATTTCAATCATTTTTGTCGTCGGTTTGTTTGTATATTTAATTTATTTAATATGTCATTTGTAACTTCCGTAGTAATAAATATATTATTATACTAATATCCTTCATTCAGTGTTAGTTGTCAGTTTTCGTGTATTCTCATTTGCTTATGTCGTTAAGTTGCTAACTAACTCACAACAATGGACACTATCGCATTCCTCAACTCATTCAAAGCTGATCTTCAGAAGGCGTACAATGACTTGGTACGTTATATTGACACGGATCAGCGCGCTGCAAGAGGTCAATAAGAATACGATCAGCGGTTGGACTAGTCAGGAATTCTTGCCGTCCTTTCAGCTGCTATCACCCGGTTAGATCAACGACACATGTACCACCCCAATTCTTCACTCAGAATAGGTTTAGTGTGTCAGATGACATGTCCCTTTCCCCCCTTTCCTATTCGCTTCATCCCCTCCCGTCAAGTACCCAAACCTGTACACAAACCACGAACTGGTAAGCATAGCCGCACAAAACCACGTTAAGTAGTGCTACTCAGAGATGAAACCAACACTTCCACGCAGAAATCAAACGTGCTCATATTAGCTGATTCCCACGGTCGTCAGATGTCCTCCGTTTTGCGTGGATTACTTCCTAGCCAGTTCTCAGTGTCCGGTTTCTTTAGACCAACCGCTCATTTGCCTGAAGTTATTCGAGAACTGGACACCTACACTAAAAACCTCACAGAGCGGGACACAGTAATCATCATAGGTGGGCAGAACGATATTAACTTGGGTGGTTATTTAACGCGTCTGAACATATACAAAAACTAAAAACGACCTCTCAGCACATACACATAGTACCCTCTAACCTGCATCCACGCTTCAACGTTCCACAAATAAACCACGAATTTTAACATAGCAGACACAAAAATCAAATTTTTTGATTTGCAACCACACCTGATTGCCAAGGACTTGACTCAGCACGGTTTACATCTGAGACCGTCTGGGAAACATCACTTCGGTTCTCTCCTAGCTTCACATCTGACCTCACAACATCCACCTGCTCCTTTACCCAGTCCTACACCTCCTCCTCCCCTACCTCCCTCTGCTCCTACCTCATCACCATCTCCTCTTCTTATCTCCACACCCATTTCTTCTCCTATCCCTGTTCTTTCACCTACTTCTTCCTCATATCCCACATCCTCATCTATTCCTCCTGCCACCCCCATACACAGTTACAACTTGCGCTCAGGAGTACGATGTGGTACTCGAAGGTGATAATCGCGTTCGGGTGCAGTGTGCGGCCATAATCCGGAACTAGAAGCTGTACCAAATTCAAATTCCCCTCCACAATCTAACGTCGATTCCATTTCTCGTGAATCACAAACTCTTTGTGAAAATAAAATAATTATATTTCATCACAATGTTCAATCCCTTTCAAACAAATTGACTGACATTGAATGCTGGTACACGAAAGTCCATTCGATTTGCTATGCCTCACATAGCATTGGCTTTCAACAAAGAACATCAACGATACTGCTATTTCTAATTATTATTTAGCAAGTTCTTACTGTCGGCAAAATTTTAAAGGCAAAAATCCCCACGGAGGTACGTGTATCTACGTTCGTAATGATATTTTATCTTCTCCACTGACAGGCTACGAGAACTTCTGCGTAGATAGTGTGTTCGAATTTTCTGCAGTTAAACTGACCGACACAGATATTGTTGTTTTGTGTATTAATAGACCTCCACAATCAGATCTTGACTTATTTTTTCGGAACTTCGAAATTGTTTTAAAACATATCACACGTAAATCTGCTAAATCTATCGTTATATGTGGTGATTTCAACATCGATTTCCTAAGTACATCCGACTCTGCACATTCACCAATTAATCGATGCAAGAATCTTATCAATTCCTTCAACCTTATTACAACGATAAACGACCCCACTCGCCTCTCCGGTTCATCTCAAACATTGCAAATTATTGTCAACAATGGAATCTCGGATCTCTCTGAAGTGTTTATCGCCGGATACAGCGATCATCTTGCTCAAGTATTGACTATTAATAATAAACTAAAACCGCTTAAAATCCTTTACAAATTT
>NNCF01127080.1:897505-913684 GCA_002313205.1 Laupala kohalensis | reverse complement strand
TAAATTATTTGCGTGAAGAAACATGGAAAGATGTTTACAATTGCCAAAACACCGACGACAAATTCAATGTATTTATCTCAATATTCCTAAAACATTACAACTCTAGCTTTCCCATAAAACGCAAGTTAATTAACACAAAGAAATACAATAGATGGATCACACAAGGGATAAGAATTTCTTCACAAAACAAACGCCGTTTATATTATCTTTCAAAACTCTATAACCTACCACCCGAATTCCATGATTATTTTCGTAAATATTAGTCTATTCTCGAAAAGTAGTCTATGCAGCTAAAGTAATGGAAAACGACAGGCAGGTACTAAAATCGAACAACCGGATGAAAGCCATGTGAAATATTGTTAAAAATTACACATCAACTTCTGAAAATCGCGAAGAAAATATTTCTCTTCTAGACGATGGCAAAATCGAATCAAATCCTCAGGACATCGCAAATTTGTTTAATTCTTACTTCTCAGAAGTAGGTAATATAACGAACTCATTATATCCAAATCAATGTCCTCCAATTATATCCACCCACATACCCAATTCTATGTTCACTTCCGAAACTAACGCCAGTGAAGTCATGAGAATCATCAGCTCCTTAAAAAACAAATTTTCAACAGGCGTAGATGATATACCTGAGTTTATTGTTAAATTTTCGTCCCACGCTATATTAAATCCACTCATAAATATTTTTAATAGTTCTTTATCGGAAGGGGTGTTTCCCAATATATTTAAGAGAGCTAAAGTGAAACCTTTACACAAGAAAGGAAACAAACTTAATATTGGAAATTACCGACCAATATCTCTACTATCGACTTTCTCAAAAATTTTAGAAAAATTGTTCTATAAGCGTCTTCTAGATTTTTTATCAAAAAACAACATTCTCTCTGACGATCAACACGGTTCTAGGAAATCCTTTTCCACTACAAGCGTTATATTTTCTTTCTTAAACGATGTTACATCTCTCNTTTTTCTTGACTTATCCAAAGCATTCGATGTCATCGATCACGGAATTCTCCTTTCCAAATTGCATTCTTTAGGCATTCGTGGACTTCCAAATCAATGGCTAACTTCTTATTTAAAAGATAGATATCAACAGGTCGAAATATCCTATACTAAAAATAAAATACTTGAGCGTTGTCTTTCAGAAACAAAGGCACTTACTTGCGGAGTACCCCAAGGTTCAATTCTCGGTCCTGTACTCTTTTTATTGTATGTGAACGACATGTCATCATCTACATCAGATTGCAAAATAGTTCTTTTTGCTGATGACACTAATTTACTAAGTAAACACTCCAACGTTCAAAACGTTTTGTCTAACCTTTCGACGAAATTAATAAACTCCCAAATACACAAACTAGCTACAATTAAAAATAAAATGGCAGTTTCATAATAGTTCTTTAAGTTTTGTGTAAAATTTAAACAGCGGTATTTATGTTAAATAAATAAATAATATGTAAAGCAAAATATTTTATGGTTAATTTGTACTTGATTCTTTAATGTAATTACGTAATTTTTGGTATCGTTTTTCTTTATTTTTTACGTAAATACAAAAAATTCCAGAACAGATGAAATATCTTAAAAATAATTGGCCGTCCAAATAATTAAAATCATTTTTTCTATTAGGGAGAACATATCTCTCTCCCAACATCTGACTCAACTGGGTGCAGTTCGTGTTTCGTAAAATATTGGATTCTGAATCGCCACATATTTTAGGGTTAATTTTATAATTGATTTGATAATGTAATTATGTCGTGTTTGGAATCATTTTTCATTTTTTTACGTGGATTTTAAAAATACCGGAATATATGCGATATCTTTAAAACGAAAGAAAATCATTATTTCTATTAGGAATGAAATTAGAGTTAAACATCTGGCCGGCGCTTGCTGCCTTTTATCCGAGAAGGGGCGTGTCCTGCAGGTAGCGAGGGACACCCACGGGGAAGGAGAATCTGTGTTTCGTTCACAGACGACCAGGCTGCAGTGCAACACTGCCGTGGCTACAATGCAGGAGGAAAACGAGGTTTTGTCGTTCCTCATAAGAATCTAGGCTTTTCCGAGCACCCTTGTGGTGAAGCCACGAAACCTCTTGCGCCAATATGCGGCGGGCCTAAGGAGTAGACGGACGATTAGACCATCACCCCCGAGTGCACCGGTGGGTCTGCCACCTTGACGCCTGAGCTCCTGCCCGTCTGCGTAGATGGAGTGCAGACATGCAGGAGTATTTTCCCTCTCGCACGATAGGAGTTATGGTTATTTCGCCAATACTCGGACGCCATTTCCTCGTTGGTGAAAACAGGGTCCACCACGAGAAGGTGAGGCTGGCATTTGGGTCGGATAGGCTGTAAGTTGCGCATCATGACCCCTTGGACGTCAAAGTCGATATAGGTTTCGGAGATACTGGTGCTAGATGCAATCAAAAGAATGGTAACATTTTCTCTTCCTGTTTCTTCAAGATGTTATTAATACAAATATGGTTGTAAAATTGTGAAGAAAAACAGTAAGTTGGTGTGGAATACTCCTTTTCAACCCCGCCTTCTCACTAGATTTTCAATTGATTTTGAATATTTTGCGTAATTTTTCTTGTTTATTTGCACAACGTTCAATATATTGCCAAACGCTTTGTTCTCTTTAATGTGTAAGGTGGAGCAAATACGAATTGGATAACATACGGACTTCTGAAAAATATTTTGAAAAATCTGCTATTCCATCGTCATGGATCATGTAGAAAACTCCACATGTGATAGTCCAGAAGAAATATACTGCCCGACTATGAGTATAACATATTGTAGAATGTTGAAACTAAAAAACCAGAATCAATAAACTCAAACAACTCGCACTGAAATATGGAGCGCTATCGAGCTTACATTATTCACTTTGGGTTAGTAGAGTTCATTCGTTTTATTCTTTTAGGGTTGTTTACAAGCCACGCTGAATCTCGACACTTAAGTTTCCTCTGAGGCTCAAGGGCGTCTGTAAGCATTCGTCGTTGTCACCGCAAGATTTTTCATGCTCCCCCTCCCCTTAAAAAATTGGTCTCGTGACTTAAATAATTATACCCAATTACCACGTAAACATTAAATGCACCACTAAATTACAGTCAGCATAAAATATACTTTGCATTATTACTTATTAATACTATTTATAATTTCACTTAAAAGTCTTTGATTTTATGGTTTATTTAAATATCTGTATCACTGTAATTTCCTTATTTCCTAGTGCCTTTTCTACGTTGCCCGATTTCCTTCTTTGCCGGTAAAAGAAACAAAAGAAACACTTCTTAGAATCCCTACGTTGATATTTCCGACGCTTCTGTTGCGATGCGCTGAGCCGGAGTAGCGAATAATATAATCTACACGTACCCACTAAACTTGACTGTCAGATTTACAAAAATTTAGTAACAACAAATAGTATAAATGCATGCCTTATTTAAATTGAATCATATGTTCAATCTAAAGCTGGTCATGAAAGTCCGGTTCTACTAGTTTATGTTGAAGAAATAAATTTACGACATTAAATTGTTTTTCATTTTGTCGAAAAACTTGTGATATTTGTTAATTTCTATCTTTTATATTATTTTAATTTTCTTACCCCAGTGGAGCCCTTAGACCCCCGAGGCCACAGGTCCTGCGGGTCCGCTATCGCCGCCACTGCTGAGGCTGCCTCCAAGTTCTTCCGGATGGATTACGAACGAGGAATCCGAACGGAGACTCATTCGGATTTGTCGGGAGTGCATAATATCGTGGACTCTCCCGCGTCTCTTCTCACCGACGGTGTATTCGTGACGTGGTCAAATCTCGCGGGCTGAGTCTTTATGCTGAACGATCTGACAATAACATAGTTCTCTCCTTTCTATTTCGGGTCGCATTTTCTGAAAAATGCGTTTCAAATCAATAGATCAACATTGCAGTTAGTGATAGAGTTATTGATACTAGGAGGAGCTGGGTAGAAGAAGGAAGGTTTGCTTTTCAGTAGTCACAGCAATGTGAACGGGGACATTAATGTGAAAAGGCTACAAATTTTCCATCGGTAATCGAACACGGGATGACTTGGTGATGAGCGACAACACTACCACCTGCGCCACCGGTGTCGTCAAGTATACCACTCACAGAGGAAAGTGGCAGCTAACAGCTTAAAACACTTCCCCGAACTCTGTCAATCCTTCCAACCCTAATGAGCAAACAACGCTCGATCTCTCTAGTGTCACTTGGCGATGACCCCACCGGTAAATAAAATACATTATTGAGGATGGCATGTTTGTGATATTTTTGAATACATCAAATAATTTGGAAAATACAGCGAATACCGTAACGTCAAGTTAAGTGCCAGCATTAGACTCTGGTGTCATGAACTGACACATTAAATGAAAATGTTACCTGTTTTATTTAACATTTTATGATCATATTAATGTTATTTTTGCAGCTGACATAACGGATTGCGTTCTAATATCCAATTCTTCACGTATTCGTGTCCGTAAATTTGTTTCTTTCCGAACATCAATTTTTACTTAAATTAGTTTAGTAATTAGTAAAGTAGTTTTACTTAAATTAGTAAATTAGTTTTTTTTCCCTCCACGTGGTCATACGCAGTTTTTTCAACGTTCACCGTCCAAGCTTTTTATCCAGCTTTTTATTTCAATTTTAATGTAATTTTTGCTGTCGAGATACAATTAAAAAGAAAATGGATCTAATCACTACACAATTACGACAATATTAAAGATTTAGGTCAGTTTCTTACTTACATTTAGGGTTGATCTTATCATTTTAATTTAATTTTCATGTTTATCTTGTATTTGAACTCATCTTATCCAGTTTTACATAGAATACAAATATACTTTATAATGGTTATAAAAATATGAAATAAAAAAGAGCTTAAAGGAGAGGCTAAGCGGTGTGTGCTCATTAGAGGTAGGGTTCGAGGAAGTGAGCTGTCAGCCTTTGCAACGACAAAAGTTACATAAAACGGATTGCGCTCTAATGTCCAATTCGTGTGGGTAAATTTGTTTCTTTCCAAACATCAATTTTTATTTCACGCCATTTTTTCAACGTTCGTCGCCAAATCCTGATTCCGTCTTCTCGTCAACATTCTTCAGGTCTTCTCCACTTGACGGTTGTCTTGTCAATGTCGTACGTGCCGGCAGCAATGATATGCACCTTGGATATCCACTGGGATTCTTCGACCGTGAACTCCCTGCTTAAGACTATAAACCAATCACATTCGTTCGAGGAACAGGAAATTTGAAGGTGAGTTGCGTCGTCCACTTGGAGAATGTTCAGCAAAATTTGATGGAACAAATATCTCAAGTTCCTTGATTCATACGAGAACAGCGTTGCGCAAAATTTCATGTATCTAACAACAAATAAAAGCAGCCACCGTTTTTCAAACGAGTTAAAAGTAATTGTAACATTTCACTGTTACTTGAGTAAGTTGAAATACGATCGTGTAATAATTGATTCGAAGTATTTAAAATCATACAAGTATTAATTTGATGAAATTTTTTGGTACTTGCTTATGCAGAACGACGTGTAAGCGTAATAATGAAAAATAATATTTTTTCCTCAAAAAATGTGAATAATCCGTATATGTCGTCACTGAGGGCAACTAAGCCACTTAACTGACTACCACTTAATTGTATACAACTAATACATAAATTGAATCCATACTAATATACAAATGCGTAACGCGAAAGTGTGTCTGTCAGTTTGTTACTTGAACGCGATTAAACCACGGAACCGATGATGAAATTTTGCAAGGAGATAGTTCAGATGTCCAGGATAAACATAGGTTAACTTTTACTTTTTAAATGCGTGATAATAAAGATGGAAATTGTTTTTGAAAATAAATGTTGGTAAAATCGGGAAAAAGAGTTATATTCGCTTACACTACCTGAACGGTTAGAGATAGGTGACAACTACACATGGCAATATTGTTCGCTTCAGGGAGCACTACAAGAAAGTCCGCGACAGCATCTAATGTCTATCTACAAAACTTAACCTAAACTATCTGTAAATCGTCATTAACAATAGAAGTGTTAAAATACTTGAATTTAAGAGTAATTTCAGAAGGAAAAAATCAATCATCCTCAAATTTAACGAATTATCAGTTTTGTGCATTTAACAAAGATAAAAAAATGTTATTAAACCGTAAAATTTCGACCAATAGTTTAGATTTTAGAAGAATTGTAATGAAATGGTGCAGCTGCGTCGTGCCTCAGAAGCGAAAATTCGACCGGCGCTGTTCCCGCGAGATGGAGTAGTGTATTCAGTCAAGTTTTGTATTAAATTTGTATTATTATGAATTTGAAAAATTAGGATGCTGTACACGTTTTAAAAAGCATCCAGTAAAAATATTTTGACCTTACAATGTAAATTTAATTTTTTCCTGAGCAAAAGATGGTCAGACTGAGAAAAATCCCGGGCAGCGCTGAGTAACCAGTCAGTACGTACATACTACCAGGAGTGTAGAAATTCAGTTGAGTGAGAAAAGGAGCGATTGGCGTTATTCCGCGAGGGGGAAAAGGATTTCTGGCCTCCTCGAATCCTTGGCAGGTTGGTGTAGGGGGGGGGGAGAACGGGTCTGGAGAGGGGTGGGGTGGTGAAGGTGTAGTTAGAGAGCATCGGTCCACTCCAGTCATTCGTGCCCGTTCCTCCGGCCGATCTACTCCGACACTCCCTTCCAAGGGTTCACAACTTCTCCGCAGCAACAGCTTTTGCTCCAGGTACGTACAAATATTTTCTGATTTATTGAACGTTTTATTGTCAAAATTCGTTTGGAAATAACACATTTTCAGTTATTTAAATTTAGGTTTCTATTAGGTGATTCATTTGATACTTTTTGTCAAAAACTTTTATTTTCGAAATTAAATTTGGTTGGCCAAATTTTTCATTTGCAGAAAAAATCTAAGGTGTTTCGCGCCCCTTTTCTGAGGATTGCCTTTTTCATCTGTTCATTTAAGTCCTCCCGAGAAGTAACTCGTATGAATTTCAAAAGTGGATGTAACATTGAGGTTTATGTTATAACGATGTATTTCAAAATTACCTATATTATCTATTTATGCAACAAAATACGATTGGGATTTGTAACATTTAGTAATTAAACGTCATAGTGGTTCTTGACCTTGGTTACAATAATATTGGGAATGTTCTTGCGTTGAGGTCAATAAATGAGTTCGAAATATTGCCACATAATTATTTATTGACCTCAACTGGAAAACCTTTCCGGGATTATAATTAGAGTTCGCAGAGTATTGAAAGTTATGGAGATAGAAAAGAAAAATTCCGAGTGAGTGACCTATAATCCTATTTCTGAGTTTTGATTTTCTTAAATCGTGTTAAATATGAAAAAGAGTGAGATAAACTCCTTTAATTAACATTTCGTATAGTAACGTGAATTCAACTATCAATTTCTTTTATACATTATCAAACCAATGCACAATACTTAACTTTATTTTAATTTTTTTGTTTTCAATGGATGCTTTTCAATATATCTGTTAATTTAAGTTCCATTTTTTTTTAAATCTTGGCACGGTTGGCTACACTATTTCTGTTGCTCCAACCCGACCTTATTTTGATTACAACTTTAATTGTAATTGATGGGCAGCGAATGGGATGGTCACTTGCTTGCTTACAGAGAGGAAAGCAACTTATTGTTCTCCACTTGATTAAGCGTAGTTTTTTTATCTCTTTCTTCACAATAAATTATTATTATTCATTTTTCATTGACGAACGTTCATGTCAAGATTTCGGTATCCTACTCTCTTCCTGGATGCAACCAGCATACTAAGGATCAGAGTCGAATGCCAACAACGATCGGGACTTTTCCTGTTTTAACCTTCCACATTCGACATATTTCAATCGACAATTTCTCATATTTCAATTTGTTCTCAACATTTTTAAGAACCACGTAATAATAATAATAATATATTATTGCTTTCACGGTATCGTAAATATCGTGAATAAAAACATAAGACCTACGTAAATATCATTTTTGTCACGACTTCAAATGATAGTTTCCCCGTACCTCGCTAATTTGACTAGAATATTTAACTTTGTTTCAAATATTTCTTACAGTTTTTGTAAGGAAAGATGCAGGAAGACTTATTTCTGTAGAACTGTTTCCTGAGGGGTTTGATGACCTTTCTTCCAAAGTCAGAACAATTAATTTTTTTTTGTAAAGAGAAACTCGATGGAGTAATCTTTACAGTTAATTATAACAGTCCTTGGAAAAGATTACAGGATGAAATTACGACAAACACACAATCTCACGTATACTTGGTAACTCCGCCAAAACACACACTTGGGTCCTAATTCACCTTCATTGGAAGACTTTACAAACCGTCCTTGAGAAAAGCATATTTTCACATCTCTTCAGTAATTCCTATGCGAGACTAAACTAATAGCAATGATAATCAATTTCCTTTTCAATCAGATAATTACACCGTAAAAATTAGTGTGGGATAGTTTTAGTTCGAATGGACAAGAATTAAATTAAAATTCGATAAAAACATCTACTTAAATTACCACCATCTTAGAACATAGTTCTCATGTTTGGTGGTTCATTACGAGGATAATTTCTTCTGGTCCTCCGGTCCGGATCATTGTTTTTTTTTAAAGGGAAATGGTCCAATTTCGTTTCTGCCTCTGAGAGTAAAAAAAAAGTTATTTTTATTTCTCCCTCGAGGGGAGCTAGAGGGCGTCGTATGTTCATCGTCATTAATTTTTTCGTCTCGTGAAGTGTAACCTTGTCCACCACCAGGAAGTGAAAGTCTTTTCTCAAGATGTGGAATTGAAGGTGCCTTGTTCGAATCCCAGTGCAACAAAAACATTCTGACGTATATGGATCGAAATGTCACGGAAACGCAAACTTTCAAATATTGACTTCGTGAGATCACTTGTGGAATTACTACAAAACTTGGAATTATCCCAATCAATTTTTGAGTAATTCTTCGTAACAACTAAATCATAGTAGTAATTAAGAAGTCTAGATAGTTTTTTGTTGATATAACACACAGCTAACTTTTCATCTTATCTAGGAAATTTTGCTGAAATTTGCAATCCTCCTCTGCTTCGGGACCCTTGGTCAGAATTGATGGGATGATCCCTTGCTTGTTTCGGAGAGCAAATTAGTTTACTGTCCTCCACTTGGTCATATGTAGTTTGTAACTGCTTTTTTGACAATAAAGTTATTTACTTATTAATCTTCCTTTCTTGTCCGCTGAAATCTTCATTTGAACGTCGCATAAACCGTCTCTATTCTCTTATCCACCACAAATTATTTTTCAATTAGGATCGAAACGTCGTGTGCTTGTAAGTATTCGATACGCGTGTGAATTAATACTCGCTGTGCACGAAAGAATTAATGTGATGCTGGACGTCAATGAGATACGCTCCGTAAAAAGAGCAGAGTACTTGTTCTATCTGTGCGCAGGTATTAGTGTTCTACATAGAAAATAATGTACAATAATTCCTTGTGATGGCAAGTTTTCAAATAAAAAAATTCGTCCACACACATACGACACCAGACGACATCGAGAAATTTTGAGTTTCGATTCAACTTCCAGGTCCGATTCGTGCAGATCTGGAAACGAATATTTGTCGATTTCTATTTTTCTTTTTCTTTTGGAAAAAAATCTATAATTAGAAACTAAAACAAAAGACAGTTTAGAAGTTCGTGGAAATAAATTAAATATATTACAAACCATGTTATGAAATGGTTTGTATAATAAAGATAATTTATCTCATACAGTACGTAAGGGGATATCGCAGATTACAAAATAAGTTGTAAAACTGATGCATTTGGGAATTAATTTCTAATACTACGAATAGAGAAGTACTTAGTTAAGCCACTTTCCTTGTAGAGGTGATTTGTAAGATCTAATTGCTAAATTATGATCAAGGAAGTGCACATTCCACCCCGGGCGAAGCTTGTCGAACCACGCTCACTCTTGAGAAAAGTTTTTGCTAAATTATGCCTCGAACCTACTCTCTCCTCGCTAGTCTCATGAGAACTACTTGAGAGGTAACTATTTGTTATACTTCTGCAAAACGTTACGATAACACGTTATGAGTTAAAGTGGGAAACAATGTTTAATAATCTAAAATTACAATTTACAATCAATCTCATTAGTTTTGGAAACTGAAAAGATTTTTCTGAGAATCGTAATAAATAAATATATAAAACTAATGGAAACAAAAGCGATTTTTAACTACTTATGATCTCGTGGATGACGATAGATTAATTTACTCTCCGGTAGCAAGCTCTGGATCATCCCATCAATTCCGATGAAAATACATTCACTTACAAAAAATTCGTTGTGGATAGAAAAGAAACAATAAAACGCATAATTTAATTCTTTAAATTTAATCAATTATTGGTAAAAGTAAAATGGCAATGCTTGGTAAATGAAATTTCGCAGTTGGTGAACTGACATTTTACTAAATATCAAATAGTATATAATAATATTTAAATGCGTAATTGAAACTCACACTAACTTCTATTATTTAACCCATTTAAGCTGCATCACAAATGGTGCAGTAGGCTTTTTACGAAGGAGTCGACTTTGATATACAAAAGTACAAAAATGCGCATAAGTACAAAAAACAAGCACACTCTTGTTCGTAGCTTTATTCTCACAACTCCAGCAATTTTGAATAAATTACATAATTGATTACATATACAATACATTATAGTCCTCGCAGTGAAAGGAAACTGACAATATGTAGCGGTAGCGCAGTGTTGTCACATGTCTGCTTCAGCGGGTGGCCTAGCGATACTCATTCAAGATGGCATGCCACGGCACCCACACAAAGGCTGCTCTAAACCGTTGAAAAGCTAACTTCAGGCACTGTTCTTTCGGCCAGAGGCTAAAAATCAAGCCCTCTGTTCGTCACAATTGGCACATCAGTTCTACAAGTCAGCTGATGTAGGAGTTTGTATTCAACTCGCTAAGATTCTTCTGAATAGAGTAATACGCACGTTTCTGCTGAGAGAGGAAGATTTGGTAATTTCACGTGGCCTTGAGGTTCCTCTCTCATTCTCTCTTCGCAGCAAGCAGTATACACTTTAAATAATATTACATTCATCCGCATACTTGGAATGTGAGTAAGAAGCGAGAAAGGATGCCATCGAGAGAAGGGTTGCAGGGGAAAGGGATGAGTCACACAGGATAAAGGAAGAGTCAAAGTTATTTAAGGAAATAGTTCAAGGGGGCATTCAAATGATTGCTTATGAATGGTGTATCTGAGTAACAAGTTCAGACATGAATCAAATCCGTGAAGTGTCTGGAACAACGACAACTCTTCCTCTTAATTTTGTTTAATCACCTTTCGTCCTTCTGATGTTCGCCACAGAGTGAAGCACATAGCACACAATCAAAGAATGTAAGAGAAATCTTTTGGGTTAAAATTTATCCCGAGGTGGGATTGTGAAGAGTCAAGTACAAGCGCGTAACCAGGTTTGGAGTAAGTGGGGGGGGCAAGATTTGCTAAAAGATCTACCTTAAAAGGTGATGTAAATTTCACGTTTCTTGCACAGGATAAGTAATTTAAAATTTATATGAATTATCATTCGGAATAATGTAAATAAATCATCTCGTCGCTGCAATGAGTGTTGAAACGTGACGAAACCTGCTATCAAAGATTCGAGGGCAAGTTATTTTTCAGCAAGCGCGTATTGCAGATAGTAATTTGACAAATTGCTGAAGTAGCGACGATATCGCCTCATCCTTTATTTTCAAGAAGATATTAATTAATAAAATTTATTGAATTCATCGAACAGACGTGTAAATTACTCCAGAAAAAATTGAATGATATTTGTGTCTATTTTTTTCTTTCATTTTGGTTTTCGAGCATTCAGGGGAGTAGCGGGCTGTGTCGAGATATATCGGCCTTTGACGAATACGTACGAGTTCGTGAGCAAGGAACTTCTGTGAATGAGCGCTCAGTTCGCACTTCCACGGCCGCTCGTCACACGAATAAGATAACGAACTGAGATGTTTACTTGATTATCTCCTTCCTAATTGTTGACTTAAAGCCGACATTGTAAATAAATTTCTTGTCCCAATTTTTTACATAATACCTGACTTGGATTAATTGTTTTTCGATTTTTGAGAAATTTAAAAAGCTTATCGTGTCAATTTGGACGTGAAAAATAAATTGCAAATATCAAATCGCTAGTATGTATGTAAACTATTAGTTTGGTTTAGCGTTTGAGTCCCCAAGCTAAATTTTTCTTTTATTTCATTGACCTGGATTTGTTAACGAGATCCAATTCTACTTCATTTCTCTATAATCGACGAGACTTTTCGAATGCAAAAATGTCCGCCTTCATAAAATCATTTTCGACCCGAAAATTATCCAAAATGCCCGGAAGGCATGATTTTTTTTAGTAATGTCAAAAAATTGAAGTAAGAAATAGATTGTAAAAAACCGCAAGTCTGTGCCATTTATGGAAATGATTTTACTGAATGTTATATAATTGTGAATTTTGTATACTTTGTGGAAGGAATTCGCAGCTTCCACTAGATGGTGCTGAAGACAGTTTTTTAGGAGGACGAATGTGAAGGAAATATTATCCGGTTGGAGAATCGTTTATATTAGAGTTTGACTGTTGCACTAAAGTATGTATTTGTGTCAATAACAAATTATTGCGTTCAATTTTCGTAGTGGTCTCACGCTAATTGAAAGTTACAGTAACTATTTACCTCGCTGGGGTTATAATAGTGAGGAAAAAACAACGTTCTTCGCAGCCTTTATATAATTTTGCCACAAGTATTCGGTCACGTTGTGTAGTTTGTCCCCTCACGTATCGGAATAGAACTCTGGCGGGTACATTAGCACGTTTCACACTGGTCAAGTCACGGCTGTGAAGATTCACATCTACTGATTAGCAGTCAATATTACTTGTTCGTATGCTCTAGTAATTATTAATATTAACCATACCTTGCATTTTAGTTGCAATAATCATTAAGAAAAGTCCTTCGAAATTTCAAATAAATCATCAATCAAGTTTTCCTATTTCCATACCACAGGCATTCCAAATAACTCAGTAAAGATTTCTTGTTGTTAATAATTTTATTCCTCTGAGCTCCGAGAACTTCTCCCGAATCTTGTTTTGCTCCTTTTGAAAATTGATTCATTGCTCACAATCGACATACACAAGATATCGGAAACTCGTCTAGAGACCTAAGTATAATAATAAATTTATTGTCAAAAGAGCAGTACAAACTGAGTAAGACCACGTGGAGGACAATAAACTAATTTACTCTCCGGAAGCAAGCAAGGGACCATCCCATCGATTCCGATCAAGGGCCCTAAGATCCTAAGGGAGGATTCAAAAATTTAAGCAAAAATTCCTAGATAAGATAAAAGTTAGCTAAGAGTTATAATACTAATAAAATGTCAAAATGTTTGTAATTTAACACAAAAAATTTATTTTACTCGTACGCATTATTATCGAACTATAGATTATTCTCAATATACTGTTTAAAAATCATAAGCATTGAAATAACACTAAATTCACGATTTATTGTTACAATAAACACGCTCTAGACAAAACCTAGAGAACCTGTATAAGAAATCCGCCTCTACCCGAAGGAAAACCGGAGAAAAAACCGAGTCAGGATGTTTTTTTAATTTTTAAGTAATTTTCTTTATTAGTATTATTATTAAATAAAATTATTTATAAGTAAACTGTGTTTTTTTTTCGCTGATAGGATTCTACGGGTTTGCACTCAGGTCTGACGAAAATAAAATACTTTTAAAGGGAAGTGAGTCCCGTGAGGAAATGAGCGTGCAATACCTGCGGATGCCCAACGAGGAATCTCATGCAACTGTCCTCGTTAGATTGCACTCATTACCTCATCCGTGCATACCTCTTCATTCTGCACAATTACAAAATGTCTAGGATTACTTCCATGTAATGACAAGTTGCGTACAGGAAATGTCCACGTAATACCTGAGGCGATGCCGTAATAAAATCGACCCCCACCCCAATGTAAGATAAAATAATTTTTTGAAATCCAATAAATATATTCATTAATCTCACCACGTAAGAGCAAAAAATTTCGAATATTTCTTTCCCTAAAATGTTTTACGTAATTTACGGACGTCCCCATAGTTCTGGGGCGCATTGTAAGTTCCTTTTGTAGTCATTGAGATCCTGTACAATACTATTAAAACTGCTTCTTGCAAACAAAGAAACTAATCCATACTAATATATAAATGCGTAACGCGAAAGTCTGTCGGTCTGTTTGCTACTTGAACGGAACCGACCATGATGAAGTTTGGCAAGGGGATAGTTAAGATGCGCAGGATGAACATAGGCTAACTTTTATTTTTTAAATGCGTGAAAAGACAGGTAGAAAATTATTTTGACCAATAATGCCGATGAAATCGGAAAAAGAGAATAAAGGACGTTCGCTTACGCCTCGTAAATGGTTCGAGATACGCGAGAACTACGAATGGCTTCAATAGTGTTCGCGACAAACAGTGCTACAAAACGGTCCACGAAAATGTCGATCTACAAAGGTTTACCCACATTATTGACAAAATATTAAAAATACCCGGGCAACGCCAGGTAGTGTATTATATTTTAAAATATAAAATATTAAATAAAATGTTTTATATTATATTTATGTTCTTATGAAGCTTCGCAGTACTTATGCACATTATGTACAAGTAATAAGACAAGATATTAAATAGAGAAAATATTTAATATGAAAGAAAAATGCTTATAAAAAATTGAATTTAAATTTGCGCAATTAACTACCTTAGCGGAAATATGGGTCGTTTGTTAAATTTTATTGCGTCACTTAGTTCTATTTATAATAAATATACATGAAAGTAAATTTTGTAAAAAAAACTAATTTCCCGATTCCTTGATTTCTACAAAACCTGGCAATTACAAATCCAATTATTGGAAGTAATTGGCAATTGAACTAATTGGGATACGCGGAAATGCGGCTTGTTTGATCTGTAGCTCGTGAATAAAGGAAAGACATAAGTTTTTTTTTTAAGTTACTTTTATTCGTGAAAATAAATGTACGATATCACACGTACGTCTACTGTATTTCAAATACATGAACTGCAAGTACCGTGTGTAAGTTTAATTTCATAATTCTCAACGAGAGTCAAAATCGCTTTCACGCTACTATTTTCTCAGTACTTAGTTCTCTTTTCTTAGTTCATAAGTACATATTACTTTTCCAAAACTGAATCTGATTATTGGCTTTCTTTAAACAACTTGCTCGTGACAGTATTGTACACCAAATGTAAAGATCTTCTACGACAACCAAAGGCTATTACGGCCAGTGTTGGAATAAATGAAACAAAAAACTTTCTCGTGAGGCATATTGTGGGTCGCAACTGATAGAAAAGAAGTTGTCTTCGTACGTTATGAAGTGATCGAATAATACGATACATTTAACAGTTAATACATACAATGTTTGCTTGGCAAATATGTCTCCCTAAATTTATAAAAAAATTTCCAGTTTACAATTAATACATTAAAGGTTCAAGAGAACGACCCGGAAAATCGAAAATCCGGATGACTTGGAAAGGAAAACAGACAATGTATTGTAGATAAATCACTTGCTAAGTTACCAATATATTTAAAAAGCATAGAGTGTGATAAGAGGACATTGGTAGCGAGTCATTGCACTGCAAAGATGTACAACGTAGATGGTCGATCTATACATGCACTTTCGCTCATTCCAACTGAACGCTACACGCAAAATTTTAAAAGAAAGAAAGCGAGAAAATCTTTAAATTAAAAAAAGAAAAAAAAACATTTGACAGTAAAAGTGATTCGGATAAACCGGAGTTTAGGATAAGAAGTTGACTGTATACTATTATATTATTATTATAAGAAAGAGAAAATTCTACCAGTCAGAGAAAAAATGAGTAATTTTAAGAACGTATAACAAACTTTGGCAAGTCAAGCCCACAGCTATACTGAATTTCCTGGAAAATACTGAGAATAATAATAATGTAATAATAATATCAACAACTATAGTGCACGTAAAATTATTCCTACAAGTCGCCGAATACATAGGAATAGAAAATTAGAGAAGAAATTCTCTCAAGCAAAGACAACATGCGCAAAGCAGAGCGTGATCAAATACACGGATCGACTACAGCGCAAGTTGTTGAAGGAAAAGAGAAAATTTTGAAACGCTTC